>SNQJ01S0022943.1:50852-64251 GCA_010110895.2 Picea sitchensis | reverse complement strand
TAATAAATGTAAGAGGACTTCTTAGAAGGTTCTACTTCTAGAAGATTCCTCCTCTAGAATGTTCTTAGGTGATGGTAGCACTATATAAAGGGGTTTAAGCAATGTAATGAGACATGAAGAGAAGTATTGTGTTTGGAGCAGTATCTCAATAGGAGGATGCCCCCTCGAAGAGGCAAGTGAACAAGAAAGGATCCCTTCCATAATAGTATCCATTGTATGGTGTTGCCCTACCCTAAGGGTTTAATGGTAATAAAGAAGATTTTACATATTGTTCTTGTATATATTTTGTGGTGCTTTTGTATTCAGGTATTTGGCACTTAACATGTTTACCCTCCACAGGGAAAAAATGTTTACCCTCCTCAAGGGAAAACTATTTATCCCCCACAACCTAATCAACTGACTTATACTCCTCAGAATCAACCTGGTTTCCCTCCACTCATGAACGTTCCTGAACAACAATAGAATCCCTCTTATACCAGTCAACAACAACCACATATGGGAGGGCCTACTAGATACAAGTATCCACCTCAACCAGCTTATGGCCCCACTGATGTCCCTATGCTGCATCAGTATCACCCTCAGTTTAACCGACAGTCACCATTCCTCGCCACTCCAGATCTACCAGATTTGTATCGGTTGACAAATGATCCCATATTACATTTTCCTTTCTGGCTAATAATTCCTGCTAAATTACCTTCTGACATCCCCAAATTTGATGGTAAACCTAGGAAGACCTTAACCATGTTATGACATTGCATCTATGGTGTTCATCAAACTCATTGATGGATGATTCTATACATTTGCATCTTTTCCAGTGCAGACTCACGGCCTCCGCAACCAAATGGTACATTGAACTTCAATGTGGTACCTTTCAAGACTTAAAATCCCTAGCTATGGATTTTCTCACGCACTTTCAATTACCCATCTGTTATGAGATAAGTACTAAAATCTTAACCTCACTTCATCAAATGAACTCCGTACATATCTGATCATATTCATGAATGGAGACGACATGAAGGTTGATTAAAGCGACCATTCCTGACCAGTTATTGGCCGAATGGTTTACTAAATCTCTTTTACCCCCAATTGCTCGTGACGTTGCCATGGGTGGTGTGGTCACTAAGGAAGAATCCATTGCTCGATCTTAGTATTTAGTTTGGTTTACTCCCAATTTGGTACATTGTATGAGTTAATACCAAATGCTCCTCATACTTCTACCAATCCATCCAAACCTTCGTCCACGACACATGAAGATGGATTCATCAGTACAGTCAAAACCTAATATTCATCACAGTCGACCGAAACAAATAATCACTATGTTTCTACACCTGTCACCAGTTCGAAATCACTCTCCTCTACCTCCCCCCCCGACTCAAATCTCTGAGGTGAATGCAGCCCAATCTGCCTCTTCGCAACAATCCGGGGGAAAGAAGAAAACGAAAAATAAACCCAAAAATAATAATAATAATAATGAAAATCCAAAAACACAAACTCCCCCACTTGCTCCTAAAAAGAAACCACAGTGAAAACCAAAATTCTTGTGTCCCATTTGTGGTGACGATCATTACACCCGAGACTATCCTCGTCACAATGAAGTTTCAAAACGATTCAAAGGGAATTCCCAACCCGTTGCGTTAACACAACCTTTTCCTCAACAAGAATCCATGGTTTCTCAAATCCCTGCCCCTCCAGCAGGGAGCAATCACATTCATCCTCCTAGTAAGGAAGACTCATCGAGTGCTCATATTTATATGTTCAATGGGATCGATTTAACCACTCTCACCACAATGCATGACACATCGGCTAAACCTAATAAAGAGAAGGTCACTAACGGTACCCCACTGGATCCATCGGCGCAATTGATCCTGAGTTGTCAAATAACATCATGTTTAACCTTGATAACTTCACGTCATGACTGTCTCACCAACTTTCTTTTCAAATTGATGTAGTTGTTCATAACCAACACATTCACCGCACCATACTGGATGAGGGAGATTCGACTTGTGTCATGTCATTAGCTTGTTGGAAAGGATTAAAATCACCTGCACTTAACCAATCCCCTATAATGTTACGAGCATTCAATGGGCGAGGTTTTCATCCTCACGGACTCTTGCAGTCGTTAGCCATTTAGTTGGGAGGCAAGAGTGTCTATGTCGATGTAGAGGTAGTCGATTCTCCTCTTGATTACAACTTGTTGTTAGGAAGAAGTTGGTTTTATGCCATGAATTTTGCCGCTTCATCAGTGTTTTGATGTGTACAATTCCCCTATCAAGCTAAAATTGTCACTATCGACCAGTTAGATTACTGCACCCCCGACGCTTGCACTCTCGCCACAAACAATATTCCTTTCTTGGGAGATAGTAAGATCACTTATGAAAGTGTTGGTGTAGGTATTTTAAAAGATTCTTCCCTTATGGGTACTTTCCCTGCACCAATTCCTCCCACCACACAACACATTTCCACGATCAATATGATCTCGACTATGGCATATCAATATTTCGAATCATATGATCCTTGGGTTTTGCCTAGTCCTTTGGAATTCAATGAACTAGGCGACGCTGTGCCACTTAGTCTCGAGGCTTCATACGATGCTATCCAATCTGCCTCTCCCTCTTTGGATGACCAACATCTGTTAGCATCCAACACTTATTCATTGCCATCTTGGTTGGATTCCTTATCCTTTGCTTTCAAATACATCCTACATATTTTTCCATCGGATGAATCCATTATGTAAATTCTTAGTATCGACGAGGTACCTTGGGATGACAACCATCATCGATCATCTTTTCTCCCTAGTCTAGATGAAATTGAGGAAGATATACACTCTATATTTACCCCCCCCCCGATGTTGTCGATTCTCCCCAATCTCCTATACTTACCCAGGATACTACTTCCAAGGGGAATTTAGGAAACATTTCTTCTACCATCACTATTGATATTTCAATCAAGGAAGGTATTGTGGAAAATGTTCATCTCAGTGCTAATTGTTCGCCCAAGGAAGTTGAAGCTTACACCGCTTTATTTAAAGAATTATGTGATGTCTTCACTTGGAGTTATGAGGAAATTCTAGGGATCGATCCATTGATCGTTGTGCATGAGATAAAATATTACCCAGGCATTAAACATGTATGAAAAAAACTTCGCCCAGTTCATCCTAAGAAAATCGTGGCCATAAAGGAAGAAGTTGAAAAGCTGTTGAAATCGAGCTTTATCTATCCTGTCCCCTTGACGGAATGGGTTTCTAATATCGTTTCGGTTGCTAAAAAACAAGGAACCATCCGTGTATGTGTCGATTATAGGGATATCAACATGGATTGTCCAAAAGACAATTAACCTACACCCTTTATTGACCAAATCATTGATAATTGCATCGACAACGTTATATTTTCTTTCATGGATGGATTCTCAGGGTATAACTAGATTGATATTATTCCATATGATCAACATAACACAACCTTCATATGCCCTTGGGGGACATTCACTTATCATAAGCTACCTTTTGGCCTTAAAAACATGGGTGCTACGTTCCAACGGGCCATGTCATATGCCTTCTACGATATCAAACAGATTGTGGAGCCTTACCTCGATGATTTACCCGCTCATTCATCCACTGGACAAGACCATATTAGTCATTTACGGGCCATTTTTCTTCGATGTCAGTTTTACCATATCCATTTGAACCCTCACAAGTGTATCTTCATTGTCAAATCAGGTCAACTCCTCGAATTCATCATCTCCAAAGAYGGGATTAGGGTGGATCCCTTGAAAGTCAAAGCTATTCTTGCTTTACCTCCTCCCAACAATATAACCCAACTACAAAGTTTGCAAAGGAAAGAAAATTGTCTTCGTCATTTCATATGAAATTATGCTRAACTCACTAAAGTATTTATGAGATTGTTGCAGAAAGACACTCCTTTCATCTGGGATGGCATTGCTCAACATTGTTTTGATGCTCTTAAGCATGCATTAACCCACAGACCTATCTTGCATCCTCTGAATTATGCTCGAGACTATATCATTTATTTGGCAGCCTCTACTTCCACTATTTCCATGGTGTTAGTTCAAGAGGACCCTAACGGTGATGAACATGTGATCTACTATCTGAGCAAGAGTCTATCCAGTCTCAAGCTTCGATATTCACACGTTGAAAAGTTGGCTCTGGAAACCATCATTGTCGTCCAGAGGTTTCGCCATCACATTTTGTTACACACTACCACGGTCATTGCAGACTCAAACCCCATGTACCATATCCTTACACGTTAAGTCCTTGGGGGGAAATATTCCAAATGGATTGTTATTCTTCAAGAATTTGATCTTGAGTTTTCCAAATCAAAGGCTAAAAAGTCGTTGGTTTTTGTGGAACTTATCTGTGATCTTCCCCATGCTAATGAAGATACTGAGCCCAGTGATTCTATTCCCAATGAATCTTTGTTCCTCATTAGCATGTCTGGCCCTTGGTATGGATATATTCTTCTCTATCTTCAAACCCAACGTTTCTATCCCAACATTTCCCGTGAAGAACGTCGTTGTATTCGCCACCATTCTAAATGCTACCTTATCATCGATGACACTTTGTATCGTTGTGATATTGATACTTTCCTACGACGTTGTTTAACCCATGATGAGGGTGAACACGTTTTGTATGACTGTCACCTTGGAGCTTGTGGCGGTCACCTTTATGGGATGGCTACAGCCCAAAAAATCTTACATGTCAGTTATTTTTGGCCCTCCATCTTCAAAGATTGTATTGAGTTTTTCAAATGATGCCCACCCTGTCAAGTTTTTCACAAAAATGCATGCACCCACCCTGCTCCTTTGCATCCCTTTGTTTCCATCGACTCCTTTGCCAAATGGGGAATTGATCTTATGCAATGTAAGCCTACCTCAATCGAGGGGCATGGTTATATCATCGTCGTTGTTGATTATTTCACTAAATGGGTTGAGGCTATGCCTACATTTCTTGACGATGGTCGTACTGCAGCTCTCTTTGTTTTTAACCACATCATCACTCGCTTTGGTGTCCCACAAGCCATTGTCACTGATCACAACTCACATTTTCAAAACCACATGATGAGTGAGTTGCATGTCAAGTTGGGTTTTCTCCATGAAAACTCATCCCCTTACTATCTTCAAGAAAATGGACAAGTTGAAGCTATCAACAAAGTCCTTAATACCATGATTCAACACATGGTGGGGACAAACAAAACTTCTTGTCACTTGCAACTTTTCTCCTCCCTCTAGGCTTCCCACACCTCAGTGAAAACTGCAACTGGATTCACTCCATTCCAGTTGGTATATGGCGTCAAATTAGTGTGACCAATCGAGTGTGAGGTCCCTTCATTGAAACTCACCATAGAACTCTTTCTTCACACCTCTGTTGAAGAGGAACGATTCCTATATTTAACTAAGTTGGATGAAACACGTCGTGATGCTACTCTTGTCAATGAGACGTATCAAAAATGAATGAAGAGTCAATATGAAAAATCTGTTCAACCTCATACTTTCAAAAAAGGAGACCTAGTCCTTGTTTATGACCAAACTCACGATAAGCTAGGGACAGGAAAATTTGAACCTCTGTGGCATGGACCCTATATCGTAAAATGTGTATTACATATAGGTGCCTACGAGGTAGTTGATTATGATGGAATATCTCTCGGTGAGCCTCGAAATGGGCTTTACCTCAAGAAGTACTATGCATAGAACATCTAGCATGTGTGATTTGTACACTATTATACTATATTTTTGATTTGGTGTGTATTTTCTCTTCCGTGTACAAGTTTTGTTTTAGTTGCTTATACTTTGTCTTGTGATTGCGTGCGCAGATGACATCTCCCTTTCCCATCTTTTTTGGGTTTGTGGATGGCGCTAGTCAGCACACTCAGAACATTGCTTCTGCAGCTTGCGTCATTTACCACTCTGATGAGTTGGCGAGTTCAGGAGGCATTTGTTTAGGATCGGCTACCAACAACATGGCAGAATATCACGATATCATTGGAATTTTAAATGAGGCTTCCTCTCTAGGTATATCTCATCTAATCATTGACCTAGATTCTCAACTCGTGGTTTGTCAGCTTAATCGATTTTACGTCGTTCGCAACCCCGTCCTATTACATCTCCACCTGAGAGTTCTTCGTCTTGAAATAATGTTTGAATTTACACAATACAGACACATACCAAGAGAACTCAACACAACGTCGGATTCACTAGAAAATTATATTTTGGATCGATATCTCGCGCATAGATAAAACTTTTAAAAGAAAATGAATCACATGTACATTAAAAAACATCACACAAGATAAATTGTAACATCATTGGCACCACAAAACTTGGATATATATATATATATATATATAATGCGTGATAGAAAAAGTTTGATTACATCAAAAAGTACATAATAGGGAAAAATATGGGCCCTCATGCCCATGATATGGGCCCTTGGACTTTTTATCTGGTGTGTTAGTGGGTACTGTAATTAGTTTCCATGCAATGACTTTTTCAAGTGCCTCCTTGGGCCCTTCTTGTTTAGTAAGAGAAATATCATGTAATGCATTTTTCTTTTTCTTGTACCAAAGCTTCAAAAACAAAATTTGCACATTGATATTAATTGTACTAAGTCCATCCAAAGAATTCCAAAACAATATCCACATCATCCATATCTATAACATGAAAATCTAAGTGTAACACATATTTATCTATGGTAATCTTCAAATCTTTATAAAATTGAATATTCTCACCATCAACCTGTGTGATTTGAATATGTTTTACAAAAACTTGCAATCTTTTAGCCAAATTAACATTGATGAAATTATGTTTATTAATAAGGTTTATAGAAATAATAACATTTTCCTATTGAATACATCTATGAACCTTTAATATAAGTTTTTGCATGGAAACAAATCCTTGGTGCTCTCTTTATCCTTTCTCAACATGAGACCACATGTGCAAAAATACTTGTTCATATGCTTCATTTAAAAGTGTCTTTATCTTGTCAAAGATAACCAAACCCTATCATATGGCAGTATCATCTTTTAAACCCATGTCTAACCCAAGTCTCTAATACTTTTCCCATATATAATTCACTTCTTTGATATATTCGTTAGTAGTATTGTTGTCATCTTTTCCTATAAAATACATCTTAGTTGCAATACCCAAAAATAGAACAAGGGTTTTGAATAAATAACTTACTTTTCAATGGAACTCCTTTATGCAACTAATGTTCCTAGGGGCTAATGTAAAATGATCATAACTTCAATACTTCTATGATTGGCTATTATGACCACAATTATGACATGTCACGACCACTCTACATCTATTGGCACTAGTTTGACTGAAATATGGACATCAAAATATATCTTATTTGCAAACCATGCGACCATCACCGGAAAAGCCCTAAAATAATTTATTTTAAATCAACATTAACTCCACTTCTGAGACTTTGATTTGGACATTTGTTTTTGAACTTGAGTATTTTTTCATGAAGAACTCATATTTATAGTTAATTTCTTCATATTGTACATTGAAAGCTTAAGAAATTGGTCTGAATATTTCCATTCTCTTTTTACCTTGAAAAATCTACAGAAAGAAAATAAGAAAAAATTCTTCCACTTTGTGCCCAAGAAAGAGTTGTGATACCACTTGTAGTAAACCCTTAAACTTCAAAAATATCAAAATACATTCGCATAATAATAAACATAAGAATATAGAGAGAACCCTTAAGGTAGGGTAACACCATCAAATACTCTTTATGTAAGAAATCATTCCATAAGTCATGCTTGCTACAAAACAATACATGCAACATATTTCAATAGAATGATACTCGCGTATTTATACTTTCTCATTAATATTCTTAGGGGTCTATTCCAACTACCCCTTATTATTATATTATTTCCTCTTAACTACCTATTACCCATCAACTACTAAGTGAGCATATTCCATGATTATGGTCACATTACATTCATTGTCTTTTCGGGTACCTTCCTAGGTACATTACATTTGTAAAGGACGAACCATCTACATCAGAAATGACATATGGTGATGTTGTTAGAGGGAACTAAGAAGCACCAAAAAGAGTTTTTTGGAAGGAGGTTTTCTCCCCAATGATACCCACAAGAGAATAGTATAGACATCTGAATCCTTCCTCAAAGAAGATAAGTGGGGCTAAATAATCTCTATATAGGTTTGCAATCCACCCATAATAGTTTGAACCAAAATGGAGTTCAAGCATGCATCTCTATAACTAATAATACCTTGAGAAGGTAGGGAGTGTTTTCCTTTCAATTGCATGTGTTTCCGTAAAGACAATCATGTCTAACTCACAACTTAATTCCCTTGAACACCCTAGTGAGAAAAAAGAAAGATCCACCACAATTTAACACTGCCACTAAAAGAGAAAACTAGGAACTTGAAGTCTGGCATTATGTGTTAGAAGATGGAGGAGCCCATGGTTTAGACCAACTTAGAGGAGGACACCACAAATCCAAACTCTCCCACTACCAATGCAATCCATTTCCCTTGCTTCCTTGCCTCAGTTATTTTAGCCATGTTATCGTTAAGTGTTTCTTAGTGTATTCTAGTAAGATCTTCATGGATGTAAATCTTTTAAGGGAGGATAAAATTAGCGTTTTTACACCGTAAAGTATGGAGTCTGGAGTTTGTCGTGCAGGTTCAAAGCTTAATAATGAGGGAGTCAACATGGGTGAACCACACCCTCTACATAAGGAATTCATTCCGTTTCAATATACTGTGCCTTTCACCAATTAAACCCATGAATCTGGAATAGATTCTACGGTTAGAGACAAGAGTTTATGCTCTTATTTGGTTGCTATGAAAATAGCAAGTTCATGTGAATTGAATCAGCTATCACTAGATGGATTCAAACTATCAAAGGATTTTAGGTATGAGATTTGGGATGAGTGGATTGTTCAACTATCGTTCTTTGGTGCTTAAGCATGAGGTTTTGTAGCTCCAAGCATAAGCATGAGCATGAATGGAATAATGAAAATTGAAATTTGATGGTGGACTGGAGTTGAGTTGTTGGAAAGGATGAGGAAGGATACATGCTTGGACATATTGGGAAAATCAAGCAAGTCTGAATGAACAGACAAACAAAAGGAGGTTGATTTGATCTACTTTGCAGGCATCCCAATGTCCCATGACTAAAATGTAGGTAAACAAATCGACTAATTCCATGGAAGAAAACGAAAGGCCATACGTTATTGCACGAGGACTTTCGCAGTCAACCCAAATCATGATATGTGTGGACTGTGAAATGGAAGGATGACAGTTAAGTGAGTGCCGTGTAGGTATTGCGCAGTGATCGTGGTGTCAGCAGGGCTCTGCTGATCTCTTATTTGTTTTTATTTCAGAACTTCCCTTGGCAAAGGGAGGAGGCCGTTGGATCAGAAGACAAGCCGGGCCTGACCTGCCACTTTACCTCTCATTTCAGGGATGGATTGATTTCAATAACAAGTAAGCAGAGTGACAGAGAGAGATTCTCAAAAGCCTGCCTGCCCACTGCTCCCCATCTCATCTCATCTAATGAATTATCTACTTATGTGTTTTCTGGGCAGATTCGTTCCTTTTTTCGTTTGTGATGCATCAAAGAAATGAATGATGGAGATTGGTGGGTACGTTAAAGTTCGATTTCACGGCCAAGGATTACCAAGAGAGGCAGGCCTGTCACAAGAGCTGTTGGGCCTGTGTTCTTTCTTTTTTCCTTTTGGGAGGGACGAATCCATACACAGTATTCATGGCACCTCAGAAGGAAGGGCCCTTACACTGCACTGCTCTGCAGACATGCATTCCTTTATGAATAATGCCAGTAGCACTACATGCCTTGAAGTTATTCGGCTGTAAGCATCGATTGCGCCAACACGGACTCTGATGAATGGATGCTACAGACTAGAGATTTCACACTGTCCAATAAAAATTAGATTAAATTGATGATGACACTGATAAATTGTGGGGCTATCACCTATCTTCGGGAATTTTGGCATGTGTGTGGCTGCAGGGACGATTCATAGATGCCAGAAAACAATAAAATTGTAATGGTGGTGTCCTGCATGATAAGACTCCCAATACCGCGAGCGAGTTATGATCAACCAGAAAGAAAGGCCGCCATTGTTTGCCGTCTTTTCTTTATGCAAGATGCCTTGTGAAGGACTACTTTGTCATTTTCTTCAAACTCGATGAAAAACAGGCAAAATTGGATAGAAACCAGGGATTCTTTAGCCAATGAAGGAGGACAAGGAAATTATGATTTGGAAAGTAACAATTTAGGTAAAAGCAAGGCCCCAGAATTTAGAAGGATTCAATTAACTTGCCGAAGACGAAATGCGATGGAGTACACACAACAGCAGGGATATATTTTTGTAAGTTAATGGGGTTTGTAAATATCGTACATTGAAAAGATGTCTGCAAATATCGTAAATTGAGAAGATGTTTAGATGTGAACATTTTGTTCATGTGTTTTTAAAAATATTTGTACTTAAAAACTCGTCCGTTTATATTGTTTTTTTTATTATGGATATTATTTTATTTATTTTTAAAATTTTAAATTTTTTAATGAAAAATTTATATTACATTGGGATGGATATTTATTCGAGTATGTAGGTTTTCACAGTTAGTTATAATGTTACATAATTTTTTGGATAAAAACTGTGTATGTGGTTTTGAAAAGTGGTTTCGAAACGTCCAACGTTCTCATGGTCAGAGATAGTTGAAGTTGTTGTGTTGGAAAAGAGGGTTTGTCTTTAAAGTAGAGAATTGGTAGGTGACCCTTGAAGAAAGGTAGGGATAGTTGAAGTCGTTGTGTTGGAAAAGAGAGTTTGTCTTTAAAGTAGAGAATTGGTAAGTGACCCTTGAAGAAAGGTAGGGATAGTTGAAGTTGTTGTATTGGAAAAGAGGGTTTGTCTTTAAAGTAGAGAATTGGTAAGTGACCCTTGAAGAAAGGTAGGGATAGTTGAAGTTGTTGTGTTGGAAAAGAGAGTTTGTCTTTAAAGTGGAGAATTGGTAAGTAACCCTTGAAGAAAGGTAGGATGCCAAACAAAATAAATGAAAATAACAGCTAATTTGAATTCTATTTTCATTTATTTTGTTTCACCTTTTACCTTTTTTCATGGTTCACTTACYAATCCTCTATTTTAAAGACAAACCTAGAAACTCTTTTCCAACACAATAACTTCAAGTATTCTTAAAGATGGGTGAAGTGTCCACTCAAAACCTTGGAAATTTCAAAACTAATTACAAAATTTTTATAAAAAAAAATCTAATAAATATTTTATTTTATATTCTTATCTATTCTTTATAATTTTTTTAAATATAATTAAAGTTTTACATCTATTTTATAAATTAATAAAACATTTTATTCAAGTTTTCTAGTAGCTAGCACAGATAATGAGAGAGAATGGTCATTGAAGCACTGCATTTTTGTGGAATATGGATTCAATATTAATGGGATTTTTAGTGCCTTGTATTTACACGTTCAAGGAATTTTGTTGCATTTTATCGTGCTTCACTTTGTCGAACTAAGTGTGTCTTCTACTTTGATCTTTAATATAGGTTTGTAAAAAGATTTATACTTCAAACAATATTAATATCCTCTCTTTATTTTGTTTTTTTATGTGGATTTTATTTTATTTATTTTATAAATTTTAAAAATATTAATGAAAAATTTATATTATATTGGGAGGGATATATTATTATTTTTTTGTTTTGATTTTTTTTTTATAGAAAAAAATAGTACTTTCTATTAAGATAATAAGATGTACATTCAAAAGGTGATGATGTGCAATCAAGAGAATGGTTAACCGACCAAATCACCAAAATATAGCATAATAATCTATCTAGTAGTTGTTCTCAAAATACAATTGAGTGGTTATCAACAAACATATCCTCAAAAATATAAAGCAAGAGAGTTTTTTTTAGAAGAAAGAGTTCTCGACTTAAGCTATGGAAGTGTCCCCAAAAAATTCTTCCCAAACAAAATCATTTGTTGGAAGCTAAAGCGCTTCATTTGAAAGTGAATCATCCTCAGTATTTAATTCCCTAAAAATATGAGAAAAGTAGATATCTTTAAATAATATGGCAACAAAGTGAAGCTTCTGGCCTAACTGTATCAAAATTCATATGATGGAAATGAGTCATTTTGTTCATCCCTCTGATGCATAGCTTTGAGTCTCCATAGATATGGAATTTATGGACTCTTCTTTCCAATGCCAACTTTACATGCACCAAGAGTGTAGAAAACTCTGCCAAGTTATTTGAACATGAACCAATGTTTGATTTCTCATTAAGGTAACGTGTTGGCATGTAATGATCCCAAGCCAAATTTTTCGCTTGGTATCACTAACTACTACTGATTTATTGTTGTGCAGGTGCTTATTGAGTTATTAAGTGCATACAAGATTCATCCAACACATGAAGATCATAACATAATCAAGATATAGAAACACAAGCAAGATCTGACCTTTTTATTATGCAGAATCAATACAATAGATGGTCGATCTGGCATAAACCTCAGATGGTCGTACAATCAATAGATATGAGCTGCTACAAAATGCTCCGCCGATAAAAAAAAGAAGCCTCCAAAGGCTGAATAAGTAATGAAGACCAATACCCATCAGATCTGGATGTCAAACCCTCTAGCTGAAGAGTGCCATGCTCCAATTGAAGACTGAAACCCTCAAGAATTCGGCCCTGATGGCAAGATGCTCCAAATGAGCTCAAACTCGTCCCAATGATAGATCAAGGCAGTGGGAACCTCCTCCAGAAGTTTTAGGCCCAACGTCCAAGTCTAACCCCTCCAACTGATGAGGCTCCTAAGGGAGTTGTGCCTTCATGAATAGCTGAAACCCCAATGCCACTCGTCCCTGTAGAAATATAACTCCAAATGGCTTGAAACTCTCCCGAAATGTAGATCGGGCTAAGAGAACCCCGTGGAAGAAGTTTCAGGACCAAATCTCCAGCAGATCTCTCTAGATCTGAGTTTTTCTAAATCACAGGACGTCCCCTATTGCTCCAAGACGTCCCAATCTGCAGATAGTGATATGAGGATGATAACCCTCCAGAAAAGTCCTCAAATTGATGATCATGCCCCTACAAAAAAAACCCAAGTGTCGGAATGGCCCCAGGCCCTCTGAATAAGCTGGATCGAACCTCCCTTTAGATAATGGTGTGCCCTTGCTCGAATCACAAGAAAAATACGGCCTGCTACCTTCTGAAGCATTGGATGGAGATGCGTTGAGACTAGAATGGTGTGGAGGAGTCTTTCATCCCCGAGACTAAGCTGTGGAACAAGGTGAGTGGATATTTCACCATTGAGTTGCTCACAAGGGTTTGTACAACAAAACCCCCAAACTGAATGCTCAAGAGCAATAGAAAATGCTAATCCAAAACCAGA
>SNQJ01S0022943.1:15599-39375 GCA_010110895.2 Picea sitchensis | reverse complement strand
TATATAAACAATTATTAAGAAAATAGTATTTACCACAATATCAGTGGATTAAATTTCATAAATTGATGATTTCAAAATTTGAGAAATGAATAGAAATGTAAGTTGTTATAGATATAGAGTTTCTAAAACATCTGGAAGTATAGAACTCATTTTCAGTTTATTGTTTGGGATATGTTGTTGCTTGTTTTGTCAAATGGTGTCCAACTAAAATTGATTGGTCTTTAAATCAATGTAGATCCATTGGGTTTGGTTCTTGGCCTACTTACTTTGGGTTTATCACATGTGATTTTATTAGTGATAGATGATGTGTCATATATGTTTATAGAATTGACATATGGCATCTTATAATCAAAGTGATAATTCCTCTAACAAGTTCTTTTAAGCATGGAACAATGTGAATAGAAATTCAACATAGTTACCAATTTAATAAGAGCTGTGACCTCAAAATGAGAACTCTATCCCTTTAAACCCACATTTTTGTGTTAAAAACACCAAAATAAACCTCTGAATCAAAAAGTGGTGCTACTAGTAGCACCATTTTGTTTCAAGGTTATAATCACAACCTTTTTCATTCATGGCCTTAAAAACCCATATTGTTGCTAACGAAATCCTTAAAATCAACACTTGAATCAGAAAGTGGTTCTATCAAGAGAAAACTTTTTTTTTTAAAGTTCAAATTATAACTTGTTTGAAACCATGACCTTAACAACTAGTATTGTTGCAACCAAAACTCAAAATCAACCCCCAAGTAGTGCAACCAATAGCACCCACTTTTCTGAGATGAAAATTGCAACATTTTGCAACATAAGCTTTGACAACTTGTACCATTGCGTTAAAACTAATACAACCCCTTTTTGGGGGGGCATAAAATTGCAACATCTTTTAATCCATGGCCTTAAAAGCTATTACCATTGTAGACAAAGCCATAAAATCAACTCTAAAATGTCCATTCCTTTAGGATTAGTTTATCACTCCAAGCACGAGATATTACATAATTCCATAACAGTATCACTTGTAATTTATTTCTTATAGTCTACGATCCTCTCTCTCCTCAGCTTTACACACACACACACACACACACACACACACACACACACATATAGCCACAAAAGTATAGGTCACAGGTCTTAGGGTCGATGCCCCGAGGCTCTGTAGCTTCTCCCTATGTCATATGTGGTCAAATCTGAACCCGCCAGATTATTCTCAAATTTGGTAGTTTTCTCCGACATTGGTTTTCCAAGGGTTAGGTGGTGTATAGCAAAGGCCTCCACATCGAAATGGGGCCGATGAATGATGAGCAGTTGCATTTCAGTTCGAGCCCCATTAAATTCCTCGAATTTAGACCACAATTAGAATTTTACAATGGGGGATTTTCATATTGGAGTGAAGCCAGAAGGGAGGTTTCGCACTAGGAGAAAAGTAATGGCATTGATGCATTTGTATTGGTGGGAGACTTGGATAGAACACCCAAATTTAATGCATGGGAGGGGTCAAAGGGCCGAGAAAGCGGCATGTTTTCCCATTCTACTTCTCTTTCTCTAGAATCCTCTTCTTCTACGCGCCCGTAAGCGAGAAATAAGGAGGGTTTGTTGTAGGGAGATGTCTCTGGTTGAGGGGGTTAAATTCAAAAGAAAAATAAGAAGCATATTAGGGTTCGCGTCAACTCGATCCAAATGGTAGTTGAGAAAGATATGGAGGTTTCATCTATCAACAAGTTCTATGGGGGGACGTTGGTGGGGATATTTAGTGGAAAATATCTAAAGGAAGTCTCATTGTCAAAGTGGATCGAACATCATTAGATGTTGGATTATTCGTCGGTGATCCATGTTCTTCTCAGGGAGTGGTTGGTCTTCATATTATGCACAAAAGTAGACTATGATTCTATTCTAAAGGGTAATTGGTCTTGTGGCCCGTCAAGTTTGGTTATGAAAATTTGGGAGGTGGGTTTCGACCCTACCAGAGACCCAACTGCGATTATGAAAGTTTGGGTGATTTTTCCAGGTGTCCCTCTTGTCTTCTAGTTGAAAAAGGACATGGAGGCCATATGCAACAAAATCATTTTTTTTTCTAGTCCAGAACCTAATTGGGAGCAAAAGGAAAATAGGAGGTGGGATTGGATTTAGGTAGAGATTGACCTCTGCGAAGGTTTGGTTAGCAATGTGGATTTTATCTTCGGAGATCAAGTTTGGCATAAGGAGATAAATTATTYGCATTTTCCCTTCCATTGTTTTTCTTGTCACGAGGTGGCACACCTACAAGATCATTGTTTTTGGGCTCCTATGTTTGTGGGGAATACAATTAAGAAGTGTGTTCAGAAGCCAACGAACACTCATGYAGTTCGAAATCTTTCCATTGTGTTTAAGAATGTGCCAAGGAACCATCTTCAATTCCCATGGACGATAGTTCTACTAGGACGAAGGATGGTCAAGCTTTGCTCACTCCGCTTGGTAAGAACTCTGATATTGTTTTCTCTCATTTATTTGTCTCCTACCGATTTAAAGGCCCCTATTTCTTTTCCTCGAGATTCCCTCCCTTCTCTCCCTTCCTTGTCCGACCCATATTCTTCGTTTCCTTCACCTCCCTCCCTTCCGTATGCTCCCTTGGTTTGTTTGGTTGTAGGTCCTCCTTTGGAGCTCGTTGGTGCTCTGAACGAGGTTACTTTGTCCATTTCCTTGACGGTGGGTTCAATGGATCCCGTGTTTTATCTCTCATTTCTATGAAGGACCCTCAATCTCATCCATGATTTCCCTGTCTCTCGGTTCTCCCTTGTATGTCTTGGTTCTTGGATGTCTCGCCGACCCCCCAACCTCTTGTTTGAACCCGAGGATACGTCGACCGTCGGTCCATCGTTGGATTTAGAAGATGTCCCATCGGAGCTTCCTTCAACGCCAATGGATTCATAGTTCCCTCCTCTCAAGAAGGAATACTCCCTCAAATCACCCAATAAAGGGAAGGTTGAATCTTCCTCTTATGGGAGTTTGGCCTTCGATCCGGTGCATCCTAATCTGGTCGGGTGTAAGTCACATCTTCTAAAATCTCATCAATGTGCAATAATGGACATCTAAAGGAAAACAAGACACTATTTATGGGGCCCTTAGAGTGGGGAAACCCCTTTCCAAACCATCATCATGATGATATTATCCTTCAACATGTGAGGGGTTCGAGGTGCCTAGAAAATAATATCCCTCAAAAGGCTCATTTAGAGCCATAAACTTGACTTGTTGTTAATCTAGGAAACCATGTGTGATGGTTCGAAAGAAAGGGAGGTTTTTGAACCTTGACTTAAAGGTTGGTATTTTTTTGCAGTCAACGCATTGGGGCATTCTAAAGGGTTATTAACTAGATGAAGTCTAGCCAGCAAATCCCTTTCTTCCTCTTCGGTTTTATCAACAATCGTAACCAAATTGGAGGTCAAGGAAGTGGGGTTACACCTCAATAAGGTAAATGTTTATGTTCCCTATTCAAAGAGAATCCTATTTTGGGAAAATCTGGTTGATTCAAGAGTGTTAAGTGATCTGACTATAATGGTTGGAGGGGACTTCAATATTATTCTCTCCCTAAGGGGAGTTTCAGGGGAAAACCCTTGTCAGGACCATCAAGGTAGGTTATTTGCCTCTTTCTTTGAAAAGATACACCTAGTTGACCTGGAGCCCATCAAGTTGGTGCCAACTTGGAGAAAATTTGTATCAATGAAGAGGTAGTAGTCAAAATATTTGACATGTTTCTAGTTTCAAAGACTCTGTTGGGTGATTCTTTTCATTGGAAGTCTAGTGTATTCGAAGGTGGCTTGTCAGACCATAGACCCATCCTTCTCTTGTTATCCTTGGGGGAGAAATCGCCTCTGTCACCACTCAAATTTAACTCGGTTTGGTTAGTAGAGGATGATTATCATTTATTGGTATCAGACAATTGGGTTTATATTTCTTCCTTTCCTAACGCTACCTTCATGTCTCAATTTGTGGCCAATATATCTTGAATCAAGAAGATTACCAAGCATTGGCTCAAATTATATTCTGAAAGATCCAAGAAAAAACTAAGAGAAGTTGAGGAGACTGTATCTCGGCTCTATGGTGATATGGACAAGGGTTCTTTGAGTGCATCTCAATTACAAAAGTTAAGGGAGGCAAAGATGTGTGTCATGATATTTTTGCTAAGGATGAACAAACATGGATACTTAAGAGGAGAGCTATGTGGCTGAAAGTAGGTGATAACAAATCAAAATTGTTTCATCAATATGCCAATTTTCGAAAAAACATAAACTTTATCTGGGATATTCAAGTGGAGGATGGATCTTTGGTTAGTTATTTCAAGGAAAAGGTGGAAGAGGGAGTCAAATTATTTCACTCCTTATTCATGGAGCTTAGAGGTTGTCTTATTCAGGAACTTCTTTAGGTCATTTCCAAATTATAACTGATCATCATAGAAGAAATGAATCATTCTTTAGCAAAGGTGGTCTCTGAGGCGAAAGTGATGGCGGCCCTAACATCTATGTAGAAAGTAAAGAGTCATTGGCGTGATGGTTTTACTAATAATGGGATTATATGTGCGATTTTATGAATTAATCAAAGATGATTTGTTAAAAGTAGTCAAAGAATCTCAAAAGTATGGAAAAGTCTTGGGATCCTTCAACTACTTTATATCCCCGATCCTGAAGAAACAAGATGGTTACCTCGTTTGGGGACTTTAGGAATATCTCTTGTTGTAATGTTATTTATAATATTGTGCTGAAATTCTTTACAATACATTAAAAACCTTTCCTCGGTAATATTATCTCTAAGGAACAGTTCAGGTTTTTACAGCATAGGAAAATCCATGATGTTGTGGTTGTTGTCAAGGAGGATATTCAGTTAGTTAAGAAAACAAAACAATAAGCGTCCATCATGAAGTTGGACTCATCCAAAGCTTATAATTGTGTAAGTTGGACCTTTCTCCGCCTTGTCCTTCTCAAGTCGGGGCTAGTCATTCCACGGTCAACTAGATTATGGGGTGCATCTAGTTTGTCTCATTCACAGTGCTCATCAACATGACCCATTCAAGGTTCTTTATAGCTTTGCACGAGTTAAGACAAGATTTTCCACTCTCATCCTTCCTCTTTTTTCTCATAGCAAAAGTCATAAAAAAACTTTTATTAGAATCCAGAAGAGATGGGGCATTCTAAGGGGTAAAAGTTATAGAACATGGAAGTCTTTCTCATCTCCTATTTTTGGCTGACATCCTTTGTTTTTCTCAGGGATCGGAAAGGGATCTGTTGGTTTTAAAATATGTTCTCGATCTCTACTGTAAAGCAACATGTATGGTTTTAAATCTTGACAAATCATGTATTTATTATAACTCAATATCGGATCTTATTAAGACAGTTCTCAAGACTATTTTTCCCTACCAAAAAAGAGATCTGGAAGTCGACTTTAAATACTTGGGATTCTTTTTAAAACTAGACAACTATCATTTTGTCAATTGGCTTTGGCTGGTTAAAGAGGTGGAGGGTCATGTTTCATTCTAGGTTAACCGGTTGCTGTCAAGATGAGGAAGGCTAGTTTTGTTGAAGTTGGTTATTTTGGCTGGTTAAAGAGGTGGAGGGTCATGTTTCATTCTAGGTTAACCGGTTGCTGTCAAGATGAGGAAGGCTAGTTTTGTTGAAGTTGGTTATTGAAAGTATTATGTTTTATTATACTTCTATAACAGTGGTTCCAAAAGGTATTTTTATTCAATATTAGGTAATCAAACCTTCATTTTCTTTGGTCTAGCTCTAGATATGACTCAGCTATCCCACTGCTAAAATGGACTAAGGTGGCACTCCCTAAGGAGCTCAGGGGTTGTGGTTTTAAATATATGTGTGTGTGTGTGTGTGTGTGTGTGTGTGTAGGCTCTCACTACAAGAAGTTTATGGAGATTTTCTTAGACCACCTCCTTATGGGGTAGAATATTCAAGTCAAAATACCTCAACATGATTTCAGTAGAGGATTGGTTTAGATTGACTCAAAAATACTTTAAGGGGTCTATAGTGTGGAAGGGATTGGTCTCATCTTTCCCATTTGTGGGCAATTGGTGATGACATATCGATGCACATAGGAGAATACCCCTGGTTGGGAGTAGGTAATGGATTCCATCTTTCGTCCCCCTCCTTCAACCTCTCCATTAAGAGAATATATTTTCTCTAGCTAGTGCACGAGCTCAAGTGCCCCAAGACCATGGGAGGGTAGGGTGGAAATCTGTGCACTCATTTGTATTAGATGAGGCCTAGGCGGGTGAATGGGATCATTATGTACAACGTTTGGTCTCCAAAAACATCTCTCTATAGGATGGAGAGCATGATAAACTATGTTGTTTGAGGAACCTAAAAAGCAATGAGTACACAACCAAACTTGGTTACAAGGAAATCATGGATATGCAATATTCTGGTGAGAAATAATGGTTGTGGTTGCCCCCTCTAGAAACTTTACTCCTCTAGAAAACAATATCACGTTGTGGTTGACCCTCAATAACAAACTGTTAACCTAGGAAGTGAGGATCAAAAGAGGATGAGTGGGCCCAAGCAAATGCGCTCTTTGCAAAAACCATGAAGAATCCTCCTCTCACATCTTTATTGATTATGTGTATGCATCCCAGGTTCTTGGGATCGTTCAACGTGAGTTCAAGACAATGACTTCATGGAATAAAATCAGTTTGGAGAACTGCTTAAAATATTGGTTGTTAGACGAGGCGGTTCAACGGTTCGAAGGAATGGCTAGTTTTTTAGTTTTGTAGTCTCTGGTGGGCCCACAATTTCATTAATTTCATGAACAAAGAAATCCCCCCTAAGGTAACTATAGAAATCATTTTGAATCTAAGGAATTTATGAAATAACTGAAAATCAAAGATCCTAGGTTGCCTTCCACTCCAGAGCTGGACTTTGAGATTCCTTGGGGATTCTTTGAAGGGGCTTTAATGGCATCCTCCAGTTTGTGGGGTCAAAGTTGTTCTTTATCTAAATCATAATCACTATCTTCATGTTCGTTATGCACCAAGAAGGGGTACAAATAAGAGGGCATAGTTTATTTATTTGTGAAACTTACTTGATGTAACTTCAGAAAAAGAGGTAAAGAAGTTCCATATTTTGAGTGACTCCAAGATAGTGATCGACTGGACACTGAAAAAGGAAGCAATGAAAAACGTAAGGCTTAAGCCTTTTCTTAGAGATATCTCAAGTGTCCTACAATATTTCAAATGGAATTCTTTCTTCCATATCTATCGTGAACTAAATGAAAAACCATATGCGCTTTTCAAAGAGGTTCTATCTCTTCCTATGGGATTTATGGGCTTCTACGAATTCATGGATAATGAAGAGACATAATATATGGAGTTTCAATTCTAGTACTAGTTTTCTTCATTATATTGTGTAGAGGGATAGCATGTGACAATTATAGTATGGATGTTTATGCATTTTAAATTTTTATATCCAAAGGATGTAACAATAGTCTATTTTTTTGGACAGGGATTAGACTAGCCACTTTTTTTTAAGTGTTTTTTTCCTTATAGTGAAGGAACATAAATGAGTTCTATTACTATCTCTGTATTTACTAAATACAAGAACACGTATATTCACTACTTATTAATATACATTTTCTATATATAAAACACATAAAAAAACATATTTAAAAAAAAATCTTCACAAAATTTTAAAAAATAAGTTATTGGAAATTACTAAATGTATTCACCACTTATTAGTCCTTGTCAAAGGCTTGGGACTATAGCAATGAGTTTCCCTTTGACTATGTATTAATTTATTGTTGACTTTAAATTTATGTGCTATATCTAATGTGTAACATAAAAAATTAAATATGTATTTTTTTTAATAATAATAAAAATTATTTTTCTAAAATATAATTGGCTGATAACTTTGAAGTGTTATTGCAGGCTTCACGTCATTCAATGTATAAAATTAATTATATCTATCATTTATTATATCTATCATGCGCGCAGGTAAGCAGGTAAAAAATCATAAAGCTGGCATGATACGAATGTGTATGGTATGGTTGGTGGACCCTTGGTCATTGGTATACTGTTAGTCTAATCACCGAAATGACTAGTTGGGTACGACATAGGCTCGTCGTGGTATACTGTCAATCTAATCACTGGAATGGCCATGTCAATCTAATCACTGGAATGGCCAGTCGAGTACGACATGGGCTGGCGTGAATAAGTAATGATATTCATCCCACAATTTTTTATTTTTTATTTTGTATTTTTTAAATGTTTTAAAATTTTAAAATTTTTTAATTTTGATTTTATATATTTTTAATTTTTTTTTAAGTTAAAACATATTTTTTTAAATTTTGTTTTTAAATTTAAATTTAAATTTATTTTTTAAATAATTGTTTATTTAATTTTTAAAATTTACTTAAGTATATCAATAATTCATTTTAAAGATTTTGATTATTATTATTTTTAATAAAAAATTTATTAAAAAATAAAAAATTAAATAAAATAAATATATTTTAAATTTTAAAATGTGTATTAACTTTTATTCACTAATTAAGAACTATTTATCTAAATACTTGTAATAATAATAATAATTTATTTTTAAGATTTTCGTCTTGTTAGGTTGGGACTAAGCTGCTATGCAGCTCTTGTTAATATAAAATCTCTATATATAAAACACATAAAAAACATATTTAAAAAAAAATCTTCACAGAATTTAAAAAAATAAGTCATTGGAAAATAGAAAAACTCTCTCCATTTTATTTTCAAATTTATATATATACAAAAACTCTCCCCATCTTATTTTCAATTTCGTTTATATATGGGTGTGTTGTTTTTTTTTAAAACAAAATTGTTTAATGTGTTTTTATTTTATTTTGTAAGATTTGTTTTCATTTTATTATTGTTTTGTTTTTTGTTTTTCTCTCTCTATATATATTTTTTTCTTTTTTGAAAACAATTTTACTTGAATTTTTTTCATTTTTTTTTTAATTTTAATTTTGTTTTTCTTTTAAATTTTTAAGTTTTTTTTTTACTTTCTTAATTTTATTTTTTTAAATATATAAAAATTACACACATTTACTTCCCAAAGAAATATAAATATGTTGATTAAGCATAAAAACTTATGCAGTCACATATGTATGTATAATGTTAAAAAATCTTTTATTCTTATTTTTTTAAATGTTAAAAAATCTTTTATTTTTTATTTTTATTTTCTAATTGTAACCTTAAAAATGATTTATTTGATCTAATATCAAAAAAAACTTTTAAATGTATTTAGTTTTGCTAAACATTTAAAAGTAATGTTATTTAGCTATAACTATGTGATGTAATAAGGTTAAAAATGTATTTAAACAAAAACATTTTACATTTTACATTATAATTAAAATTTAAATGTTATTTAGCTATAGCTATGTCATGTAATGAAATAAGGTTAAAAATGTATTTAAACAAAAACATTTTACATTATATTTAAAATGTATGTGACCTTAAATTAGGTAATAATACATAATTAGATACAAAATACAACTTAAAAAAATAATATATAATATTTTGATATTGTTAAAACTGAAAAATTTTAGGTTTTTATTTTTTAATATTATTTTTTTTGGAAAATAAGAAAAAACACTATTGAAAAAAAGAAAATATTTTAAATAAAAATGAGAATAATTAAAAAAACAACATTTCAAAAAATGTTGATACTTTATAGATAAGAAGATTCAAAATGTCACTAACCTCTCTCAATAAAAAAAAGAATGCTACCAGTAACACCACCTTTTAAAATAGGGATAAAAATAACTACTAAATACGACCTTTAAAAATGAGAACTTTAAAAAATTCATTTTTAATCATCTTAGTTTTAATCTTTATGATTATTTCATAAAAACTTATTGTAAAAAAAAATTATTCAAATTTCCAAAATTGATTTTAGTAAAAATCCTTTAAAAATAAAACACTATGAATATGAATAAACATTTGTACCTCCATTTCTGATGATCAATCATCTTGGTTTTGGCCTTCGTGACTCTTTCATGAAAATCCCTTATAAAGAAAAAATTGTCCAAATTTTGAAATTCACCGAAGCCAAATCCACACTTTTTTTTAACTTGCATATACTTTCATGTTGTTAATTAAAATAGTTTAATTTTGAAATTCACCCAGGCAAATCCACACTTTTTCTAACTTTTATTGCATATACTTTGATGTTGTTCAAAAAATAAATTTATTACTTATATTCTAATAATCGTTATGTGTTTTGGGTGTGGTCATTTTATTTTCTTAAATTATAAATTATCAATCACATGCCCCTAAGCCTAGGCCTTTGTAACATTCATCGATTGTTTTATCCATATATGCAAAGAGAGGGGCGTTTTTTTATCAGGAGGAAGTCAGAATAATTCCAAACCAATAGTTATGAAACGTGTTGTACGAAGGTAGGTTAATTTGGGACTTGGAAAGAATTCATTATGTGTTCCATCGTACAATATTTTGAAAAAAAATGTACAAGTGAATATTTCATTATCTAAAACACTCGATGGATTTAGCATGGTACAACCACTACATTTTTAAGAGTTTGTGTCTCTTGCGGTTAAGGTGTGTAGTTTAACCAATCTTTGGCCAACTCTCCCAAAGGTGATGTTTGTAACATAACCATTCTTGATCTAAGTATCCAAAAGTGACATATGTAATTCTCAAAATTATATTTGTTCAAAACATAGCACAAAATGATCGAGACTTCAAGTAGAGATCCCTATGGAAGAATGGTTTGTAAAATAACTCCTATTATCCGCTAATTGGGAATTAAATTAATTGGAAATGTTAGATAATTATTAATGGCAAACACAAGCATAAAATGTTATGATCGAAAATATTAAAATATCATAATAAACCACAAGTACACACCGTGTACACTAATGTGAGTGTGGAGCACAACTCCAATTTATATAAGAGATATGAGTTACATAATAACTTCTTTTAGAATAGGAGAATCTCCTTTAAATACTCAATTACATCTATACATCACAATTTACATCGCCTCAATAATGAATACATCATCCATGATCTCTATATATACATATTCACACCTACACATGAGGCCCATTTACTATTAACCCCCTCCTGGGTCATATCATATACATTTAGGCCCATATATGCCTCTCATGGGGTCATATCATATACACTTAACCCCATATATGCCCCCCATGGGGTCATATCATACAAAAATTGGTAAGAGAAGGCAAGGTTTAGTTAAAAAACACAAAAGCATCATGTAAAATCTTCACCATATTAGACTATAGAATGAAAATCTAATACTAGGTATTCTTAGTTTAACATTGTGAAATATATATATATATTACAAATGGATAGGTGAGTTACATACTTCCAAACCCCTCATACCCACTTGTTGTGATTGTTTATTTTGTTCATCTTGAATTTTTTGTACTTCTTCTTGGTGCTTAATATACAAATCTTTGACTTTTACTCATGCATCTCTCTTGAACTTTGTATGTTTCTCTTTGAATCCAAAATTGTAAGCTACTCTATAAACAAGTAATTGTTGTATCTCCAACGTTCTTAGGACCCACGTGTAAATGTGGCATGGGATTTTAGGGTTCATAATTTCATATGTTTCAACCTAACTATTGTGGCAAGACATTCTAGGGTTTAATTATTTGTCTCTTAATTAATGGCAAAAAAAATAAATTTGTAGAACATTGTAGGATTTCAAAGGTTTAAAACTCAGAAAACATAGAAATAACTAGGGATAAGACATAATAGAAATAACACACCCATGTGACCACCCTTTAATAGAGGAGGTCTTGTCGTGTACAATGCCATACAATTTATAGAATAACTTGAGGTCCTACAATGCCATACATTTTATATAATAGTTTGTTGCCCTATATAGATAAAACAAGTGCTATCGTGGTAAAAAATATAGCATTCCCTCAATAGGTGGATAGTCAACATCAAATGACACTAATTAGTAGCTTAGGACTTTATGCCAAACTGCTATTGAAATGGATGACTTCCTTAAGTTAAACTCAAAGATTAATCCCAAACACCAAACTTATTAGATGCCCACCTTCTAGCATGGTTTGTGGAACAACACTAGCCATCAAAGTCCCAAAACCTGAGATTGACCTCAAAGAGTACCAACCTTGCGTTATGCTACAAGGAAAATAGTCGAAAACTCAAGAGGAAGGAGATTTTAGGCAACATGAGTAACATGTTATTACAGTTAGTTATTAATTATCTTGTACATCACAACTCTTCAAGCCAAAAAGTGGAAGAAATTGTGATTACCGAGAGAACTGCTATCTGTATTAGGGTTTTTATTCTATTTTAAATTCTTGAATTGGTTTTTTTATTCTATTTCAAGAAACTAGAATTACCAAGAGAAATTCTTTGTATTTTCTATGATAGAATTTCTTGAATTGTTGTGGTATTTTAGAATCAAGTGCCAATCAAATCCCGAATACCTAGTTTTATACACTAGGTATGAAATGTGTATGTGTACTCTAGCACAATTTGGTATTTACCTTCACATAAGGTTGTCCATGTTTAGTATTTCCCTTCATAAGTTCCAACATGTAAATACTCCTCCTTGAGACTATTGACACAATCCCACCTTGTGGGTTATATGACATATAACTCACAATCATCTTCCACATGTTGTACACAGTATGTATCCCTCCAATATTTGACATAGGGAAAGGATTTTATGAGTGAAAAAGTAATATTCTTGCAATTGGAAAAGTTTTAAATAGAGAAATAATCATCTATAAACTATCTCTCCAAAGATTTCATGTTTATCTTTCCTTCAAATAGATAGATATCAAAATTACCTTGTACCTTGAAGGTTGTCATTCCTTCGAAATCAATCCTTGTCAAAGGTGCTTGTGTCATTGTTGGGAGGTGTTGAAGGATCTGGGTTAAATGTTCATTCATCTTGTTCCTCTATTGCTCAAGGAATTCCTAGAGTAACAATTTGATAGTGTAACATCCCCAGTTTTAATTCCCGCAAATTATAATGTAATTGTATAAAGGTTACATAGGATGGTGAGCCATTATGTTTGGGAAAAAGATCCTATATTGATTAATATGGTTTGCGGCCAAATTGTATATTATGAACATTGAAATGATTAATAAAAGTAGTGATCGTTGGTTGCAATATGAGAGGGATGAAAATGATGGGGGGATATGATTTCACAAGAGAGAGGGGTCCAAGGGGGATTTTATTCATGGGTATTAATCCAACCCACATTCCTGAAATTGTTATCCTTGTATTAACCTTTTATTTGTTGTTGAGTGTTCCCAAAGCCAATCATGTATTTCATGTAAGAGGGTGGGTGTGATGAGTTGCATCCCATATTTATTGGGGAGAATCGAGATGAAGTACAATCAACATTGGGTAGAGTGAGAAGTCAATTGGCTTGAGGAAAAGGAAATTCATATGGAGAAAGGAGACAATTTTAGCATGTAGATTTTGGATAGCAAGAGAAGAGTTGAGTGTTGGGAAGAGCACCAGCCATGATATTCTTGAGGGAAACCATTGTTTGGTTGTGTATTATGTTGGAAATGAGGCTTGTGTGCCTGTAAAATAGGATGCAAGCATGTAGTACATTTTCATATTGAGGAAATGGCTCAAGAGCCTTGTGAAGGCTATTGTGAGCACTCTTGAAGCAAATCATATTTCTTGAAGTCCCCAACTGAGAGATTATTGGCCAACCAAGTGAACTGTAAGCCTTGATAAATGAATGGTACATCTTGAGAGACTGTGAGCGGTGAAGGGGGTACATTCCTTGGGTTGTGTAGGTTGTGGGGAAGAGAGAGCTAGTGGATTAGAAATGTTGTAGGAGTAGAACCTGGGTTTTGGGTTGTTGAGTGTGGAGAGTGGACAACTAGAGGGCCATATCTCCTTGTGGACTCATAGCCTCAACTTGGGGGTGGCCTGTTCTTGAGAGAAAATGAACAACAATGCTTATGGTTGGGAGGTTGATCCTTCGTATGTAGCTAGTTGATTAATTATTAATAAATAAGTGTTCTGTTGTTTTTAATATGATTATTATGTTGTCTAAATTTTTATATGAATGTTGTGGGTTTGCTAGTTTAATTTAACAATTGCATTCAAGTTTTAATATTTATGTTGTTAGATGCATGTTGCTTTATGGGCATGTTTCCTCTAGGGTTATTTTATATGTATGGGGAAATTTTTAAGTTTTTCGTTTTAGCGGGATAAGTCGTTTTCCGTAGTGACATGACTCATCTTGGAAGGTTGGGTACGTTACATAATGGTATCAGAGATACATGTTGAAACATTGATCCTGTATGGGCCAGACTCAGCATGCAAAAGATAAAATTGTGGAGTTAAAGCTCATAGAACATTGCAATGTGGTTGTCAGATTTTTCCAAGCAAAAGTATGAGGAGATTTTCTGTAATTTTGGTGAATTCAAGTTCAAGGGTTAAAACCCCCAATTTTTAATCTCTAAATATGCATGTGTCGGGCTTGTAATTGGCCGAATTTTGGAAATTACAGTGTATCCATGAAGAAATTGGGAAAAATTGGGAAAGAGCCCCAATTTATGTAGTGGAATTCATTGAAAATTTGATGTGGGAGTGCCAAATTTCGTATGCATACGTTGATTTGACACATACGGGGCCTAAATTGACCATTAGAAAGCATAATTTCGAGTTCCATGGTGGCTCTGGTAAAAATTTCAAAATTATGCATTTTTGGAAAATTTGGGTATTTTTTCATACATGATGTTAGGATGATGTGACAAAGGTGATGTGTACTTCCACAGTGGAAGTACATGGAATGGTGACAAGTGATGTAGGAGCCACATGAGGCGGTGGTTTAGTCGATACCATAAACCACTATCGCATGGGAGCGAATCGGTTTTGGCTCACGACCCTTTAATGCGACACCATTCAGATTGTTCCACGTAGAAAAGCGATTTGGAATGTCGTGATCCAATGGATCTGTTAAACCTTGTGCACTTTTTTGAAACGGCATGGCCTCTCCACCATCTATCTCGCCAAATCTCAACCATTAGATCTGGAAGATGTGAAAATTTGTGTGTGCCAAGGTAAAGGTGCATGATGGGACTCTACCATCCCCACGACCAATGAAAGGGAACCACATGGATTTTTTCAGTCACGGTGGGACTCTTTTCCCATCTGGGGTTAGATGGGTGCTAGTTGGGCAGGTGGGGCCCATAAAGTATTAATATTTTATTAATGCTTAAGGCCAACGCAGGAGAAAGAGGAGACAGAGAGAGAGAAGGTTGATGAGGCAAGATAGGAGAGTGACATGGAATCACCTCAAGATTCCATGTGGACCCATAATTCCACATCAGTATCCACATCGACAAAGATGCCACATAGGTGAAATTGTCTTTCAGTTTTGAAAAAACAAAAACCAAGTATGGAGCCAATATCTTATTTTGTCCATAACCAGAGTAAATTAAGTCATATTTAGACGAAACTTCTATGTTTTTTCCACAATGAGGATTTCTATATAAGTTCCAAAGAGGGTTGTTTCCCATTTTGGCTTGGATTTGTCATAAATTACAAAATAGTGTTTTTTAAAGACCTAGGTCCAGATCATTGACAAAGATCTAGATTGGGCTAAAATTCTTGGAGTGAGTCAAGAAAGAAGACATAGAAATAATCCATGAAGGAATTGAATAAATCCTAAGGGTTTTGGAATGGGGATGATGAAATAAGGAAAAATCCACTATTCTTGGCCACTTTTGGAGATTTTGGGGATTTTTAGAGAAGGAAAAGGGCCCCCAGATGGAAAAACTAAAAATATTTATTTACTTGACATTTTGTATACTCATCAAGCCAAACAACTTTGGTTTAGTGAAATTTTTTCAGAAGTGCACAATTTGGGAGATAATTTGTTTGGCTAAAAATTGTAAGTCTGGGAAAAGGGGTGAAAAGGGACAAAGTTGTTATTTCCATATTGTTGTAGTTTTTTACT
The DNA here is from genome assembly GCA_010110895.2 of Picea sitchensis. Taxonomy (NCBI): domain Eukaryota; kingdom Viridiplantae; phylum Streptophyta; class Pinopsida; order Pinales; family Pinaceae; genus Picea; species Picea sitchensis. The sequence goes on along the minus strand of SNQJ01S0022943.1, from coordinate 23,425 downwards.
AGAGCATCATAACGAAAATATCATAGTTTTATGACTTCCCTGTCATCATTAATAGCTATGTATCATACACAATTTTCCCTAGTTCCTGACATAATTACTTTTACAAGTGACATAAGTTGGTGTTTGGGATTAGTTGCACAAGATTGAAAAGTGTACAAAAAGAGTAAATTAGTGATATTCAGATGACTATAACTTTCTTCTCAAAGCTCATATTTATGAAATAAAGTAGTCGATGGAAATCACTTGGATAGAAGAATCCATATATCCACCCAAAATTGTAAATTGAGTAGGTAAACTCATAAGAAAATTAGAAGGGAGGTGAATGCTGACCTTAAAGGGAAAAATTGAGCATATCTTTCCATAATTGTAAATTATAGTTTTAGCTAACAAATGTTGTTGTATGCACATTTTTCATAAGCTTAAGGTTACATATAGAAAAGAGATGATTTAGAATTAGGTCTTTCTCTCTCTATGTGTGTGTGTGTGTGTGTGGTGCAAGAGAAATCTACATATATGAGGAAAAAGGCAAGGACAATTCTTCAAAATAAGCATCTGATTTCTTTAGGAAGCTGGAAGAAAAGGACATGTATACTTAGTGAACAATATGGAAGACCTCCAATGAAATTTCAATGTGAGAAAATATTGATATATGACATACGTGCATGTCAAATGTGGATGATGAGTAAGAAATACCATCTACAATTCATGATATTTATTTTGTAGTGGGTACACATGGAGGTGAAAAGAATGGGAATATGAAAAGTGGTTGAAATAGAAGGTAAAAGGGCTTGTGAAGAAACTGGACACAAAAATATTAGGACAAGAAGTTTGGTGGAAAAGGACTTAAGCCATATTCACAACATTGTATTCATTCTAACGATACAAATATATAATACAATAATTAAACCACCTAAATTTCTCTCACATCGACACTTCATCGAGAGATAAGGTAGGGGAAGGAAAAATAACAATCTAGAAACAAATTAAGGATACCAATTATATCCTAGTATGTGAAATATACAAAGGTGGTATACTAGGACTTTATGATTTTATATGAGTAAAAATATAACATTCCCCCCCTCAATCATAAGTCCAAAAAATAATACTAGAAATACAACATAAACTGGTATCATTTCCAAGTCTTCATGTTGAAACTCCTGAGTTGAGCCTCAATGAAGAACTGCCTGAAAAACCGCCAAATATGGATGCTGAAAACTTTGGAAAATATCACTGTGTATTCATGTGAGAAAGGATGCCTATAATTTGTTCATTAATGTAAACTCTAGTATGATGAGAGCGAACCAAGAGAATTTAATTGACTACAAGTCTGACACATCCCCGAAAATGCCTAACAACTCAATCAAATGCCAAGCTACAATGCAAAACTATCCAACTATCCTCTGCTAGGTCGAATGACCATCCAAGTGAGAAAATATCCACATCATTGCTCTTAAAATAAACATCCATGTGTATGATTCAATTTCAAGTCATCGAACCATAATTCTTCCAAAGTCTTCCATCTACAGACTCCAGTTGCCCATCTAGGAAATTTGATGCTCATTTGACATATTTGATGCCCATTTGGCATATGGTTTGTCAAAACTTTCTGTCTGAAAACCATTTTCAATTCCATCATCAATTCCCTCCTTTATCTATTGAAAGGAGAGACCACAAGTGGTTTCATGAACCATCTTCACATGATTTTTGAACTACCCCCCCTTAAGGTGAAAAAGAGTTACATCATTGTACTCCCCCCTCTGGGATAAAGACAGTCCCATACTTATTCTATTTGTGTACAACACAAAGTGGGCATGTGGAAACAACCACATGTTATCTTATCCCATGAAGGTCATTCTTGAAAGCTATGTCATAAGGGGACCACTTTAGACTTATATACCTTTATGTTAGGTACAAAAAAGGATATATGTTTCAAGATTGGTCTTTACTCAAGATTGAATTCTACGGTAAGACTTATATAATCACTTGGTTTTTATGACCATTGCCAAGGATCGATCCACTCGTAGTGAATCTTCAATCTTGCAGGTTTCTTTAGTGTTGAACATATGTTTGAAGAATGGCTATGCTTGCCACACTGCTAGCAAGGATGGAGATCAAAACATTGATTCTCCATGTGACCAACCCGACTACAATGTTGGCACTTCACACTCTGATGTTGAACTGGAACAGGTGAAGCTGAGACTTCTTGAAGGAATCCAACACTTTGTAACTAGATTGGTTTGGAATAATTGGGAATATGAAAGGTAACTTCCTTGTCATATCTAAGTCTCGTTTTGTGCTTGTTGTAGCTAATTTATTCCCAAGGTCTGATGATGGGTTTGGAAAGAGTATCCAGAACTCAATCATGTTGAACTTGAACAACTTCGTCTTCATTTGCATATGGATTTTTCTTTCATAGTTTATCTTGAATGCATTGTTGATTTTTATGACCATCATTATCATCATCATAATTATCATGATCATCGTAGAGAGGGTTGTTCTGAACAAAAACTAGTTCAAAAAACTTCATTGACTGCTGATTTTTGAGATTATCAACTCATCATTCAATAGTTGGGATTGAGATTGAAGAAGTCTAACTTTAGTTTGCATCACTTGCAAACACGTTAGAACTGATTGGAGAGTGGATTTTTTCAGTATCACTATGTTTTCTTCAGCAATGATTATTAGAGTGTTCAATAAATCTAATAATTCTAGATTTCGTTCCATTTGAACTCGCTCACTTGCACTTTACGTTCACTTGGACTTCTCTCTTTATTGCACTCACTTGCTTGAATTTTTTGTTGCTTAAATTCGCTCGGTTGTATTCTTTAATTCGCTTGATCGCACTTCCTTACAACAAAGTGTGGGTGTCAAGTACTGTCGAAAATTCTCCCCAACTTGTCATTTTACAATGATTGATTGACAAGCACAACAATTGGAATTTGGACTCAAAAAATAAAGGCTGACAGGTTCAAATGAAAATGCACCCAATTCCACCCGCGAGGTGTAGAACTGTCGGTGATGGAGTGTATTGTTAAGGCACTTTGTTATGTGAATTCATTGGTTCGAAACCCTCGACTAGCCTTGTGTACCACGTGAGGGGCCACGTTGGCATTCCTAGGGTTATAGTGGTAGAAATTGGATAACACAACCACATTTCACGCAAGTATGTGCTCGACTAGTTCCTGATTTCCCCAGTCAAAAAAAATAAAAATCACCCAATTGCAAAGTCATCCTACTTAAAAAAAAACTATTTGTAAGTTACAATTATTGTTGATTCCAAAATTTATTTCAAATTTTAATGCTTGACGATGCTTTGAGTTCTCCTTGAATATTAGCTTGATGTGTCCATTGTTGCAACGATTTGAATTGCTCCTTTGGTTAATTTGATTGCATTGCCTTCATTGATATTATTTGATTGCTTGTAAATGCTCGATCATATGTTCTTGAATGGTATTAATCGACATTTAGTGCAAGAGCGACTAATGCTTGAACTTCGTGTATGTTGCATTAAATGATGAATTGCAAGTATGATTATGTCAACACTAGACACAAGATAACATAAAGCCTCCATGAAAAGATTACCATTGCACCCAATACAAGGTGTACCTAAGATCTCCTTATTCAATTTCGGGTGGATCTCAGACACATAGAAAAAAATTGATTTTGTTATGGGCTTCTTGTAGTGTTTTCTCAAATAGAATTTTGAATTTTTCAATATTCTTCATGTCCCCACATACCATGGACTATCACTTACATCCCTTGGGTTTTAAAGTGCCTAGGAATTATAATTGTTTGGGTTTTAAAGTGCCTAGGCATTACAATTGTCAAATATTCTTAGGACTTTTGAAAATTACCCAACTACCTAACAACTCAACACATTCTCCCTTATACCTCCCACTTTGAGAATTATTTTAATCCTTATTTACATTTCTATGAGATAGGCTCACATATTATTGCAGACTATTTTTATTTATCCAACCATTAAAAAAAACCACTTTAGTTGTTAGATATTGTAGACCATGAATTAATATAAAGACAGCATTTGGATGTGAGACAAATAAGTTGCCAATTCCAAAAACAAGAACTAATGTTACCTTATTCCCGCATAAACATGTTGGTTATGAAAGAGTGAGCATTGGTCCACTCAGAATAATAAGGAGTCTTAGATTTGAATGAAGGGTGAACAGACGTTGCAGATTGGTACCTCAAGCAATATGGGTTGCAACAAATCCAAACGCTTGTTGATTTCATCTACCTCCATTTTTTTTTTAAAGTTTGACAAGTGCAAAATGGGAAGATCTTGTTCCAGCTATGCAGATCTCATTCTAGTTGGAAAATTGTTTGGTGAATCACTTGAATAAAGGATATATTCCTCCTTGAATTGAGCACACATTAAACCCTGAATGGGGTGTTGGTCCTTGATAGATTCTCTGTTGATCAAAAACTTTACTCGTGGGAGCTAGCAGTAATTTCACACTCTGTCCTTGCACATTTTGTGGAATACGATGATATCGATAAAAAATCATATGTCCTCAATCGCTTTGATGATACAGATCGGAAATCATTTGTCCTCAAGTGCTTAGATCGGCAATCACCAGTTACCACACGTTCACACTAATTGTAGGATGATGGCTTGGTCTCTCTTGGATTGTTGTTATGATGAAATCTTCTGGATGTGGTGCAATAGGAGGGTTCAAACATAAGATCTCAAAGTGATTCTACTATGATATTTTGAATTAGCGGCTTGTGCAAGCACCTTGGATGATCTCATGCACACAAAATAAGTGACCTGCAATTTTTGTCTGATTTGGGTGTGGCAATTCTCAATTCTTAGATCTACGACAATTGGCATGCATTGCAGTTTCGAACGGTGCCTCTATGAAAATATATCGACCAACCCTAGGGACCAATGATAGAGGAATATATGGATAGAAAGATAGATCAAATCAGAGCCACCTCTGGTTGGATATGTATAATAACAACAAGAATGGATGGGCTTGGCATCTGATGGAGAAAGTGTAGTGCGCTTATCAATGGACAAATGAATACGTGAATATTAAGATGTTGCTTGTCCTTGCACAATATTCATTGCTTTGTATTCATATTGTATCATTTTCAGATCTAATGCAATCAAAATTGGCCAATAAAAACATCAGGTTAATTTGTTGAGGGAATATGTTAAGGAAAATACATAATTATATCTCATAATTATATCTCTAACTAGTTAATTAGTTAGTTCACTGTTACAGGAGTTGGTAACTCTTTAATTTCTTGTAACCATATTGTGTAACTATACATGTTCATATTAATAGAATACACATTAATAGTGTAGAGTGTTGCATCATTTCTATCTCTGCTTAATCTTTTCATGGTATCAGAGCTGGTTTGGGCCTCACTCCATCACTGGAGGGCCCAAAGACCCAGGGTTATGAAAGAGAAGAGGATTTGATCTTGAAACCACTGCTACTTCTGTATAGCAGAAGAAGGGAAGTCAGTGATGAAGAGCCTTCATGCACATACAAAATATATGAAGCCGGTGTTGTTCGAATACAACCTTCCTACACACTCAAAAGATATGAAGCTGGTAAATTGCTGAGTTAAAAAAAAATCGATTGGAATTCCGTGCAGGCGAAGTATGTCAAGCCACCGGAGGTTATCACCAGGAAGCCAGCCACCTGACGCTGAAACAAGTATGTCAGGCCAACAGAGGTTATCACCAAGAAGCCAGCCACCTGATGCCGAAACAAGTATGCCAAGCCACCGGAGGTTGTCACCAAGAAGCCAACTACTTGACACCGAAACTTGGAACGATTTGGTAAACCCTTAAATTTCCATTCATTTTTTCTTTTAGAACTTCTTTGAAAAATGGTTCCACATCATTTATGCAAAGATCTCCTCGTTGGTGAAGAGTGAAGCCATTTTGCAATGATTTGAAATCATTGTAAGTCCCCAACAATTATATATATTAAAGAGGATTGGAAATTGTTGGTGAGATTCAAAGACCAATGAAGAGTGAAGTTGTTTTGTAATGATTGGAAATCATTGTAAGTCCCCAACAATTATATATATTAAAAAGGATTGGAAATCATTATAAGGAGGAAGTACGACTGTATAGCCAATTCTATTGGGATAAAACTTACTGCACCATGTGAAGATCCACTAGTGAAGATATTGAATTTTAAAATTGAGTTGAATTATATGTGATGGGATGTTTTTGGATATATACAGATTATTACTATGAAAGTGTATGGGAGATATTAATGTTCATTAAAAAAAAATGAAAATATGTTGATGAAGGGTTTATGAGAATTTAATTTTTACATGTCTTGGAATTTGAAATGTAAAAAGGTATTAAGCTTAGCTAACTCAATATGGATGCTTGTTAGAATTAGTTACTCTAACAAATGACAAGAGAATATGGAAATCCAAGATGAAGGTAAATTCAAGAGAAAAAGACATGGTGATGAGATTTATTTTGAATTTTATTAAGAAATTTGCAAGGAGTGAAGCAACTTTAGTGAGCCGAAGAAGCAGATTCCAGTTAGGCTAGTAGAGAGTTGATATCGGTGAATCGAATAAGCAAATTCCAATGAAGAAAAGTCACCATGGAGCGAATAGTCTGCAAGATAGAAAATCGAGAAAGAAGTCGCAAGACAAAAGTATTGCCTCTTCTATTGTTGAAGAGCATTTCCACATTATTGAGCAGTAAAAAATAACAAAATACAAATAATTTTTAAATGAATTGTTGTAATTTGAGGGGTGCATGTTCATTTGTGCCTCACACCCCGTTAAACACTCCAGTAAGTTTTTTGGTCCAATTTGTAAGAAGTTGTGAGCTTTGCTATAGGCAATCTTTATTCCCCATGTTCAATAAGCCTTGATTGAATCATGCCTACATAGGTTAGTAAGTGATCATGTAGAATGTATCCTTGGTTTCAAGCAGTGAAGCACTAGCCATGATACATCACAACTATCATTGGTTTCGAGCATCTTGAGGCATTGGCTAGTGGAGGAATGTGGTATTAAGTCCACTTTGGTAGAGAAATGTGGTATTAAGTCCACTTTGATAGAAGAATGTGGTATTAAGTCCACTTTGGTAAAGGAATGTGGTATTAAGTCCACTTTGGTAGATACGAGGGTGTCTACTCATATGCTAACTTGATGATTGTATTAGAGAATTTGAATCTTCGATTAACACGGGAAATGTGAGATATGTGAGATATTAATCTCAAAGTTGGTTAGGACCAAGTTTTGTTTAAGGGGGAGTGTGAAGTCTAATGCATTGGTAGCTGGCGATAGTGATAGTTTTTCCTGAATGTAATTAAGGGGGAGTGTTAAGTAAAATACATAATTACATCCCTAACTAGTTAATTAGTTAGTTTACCGTTACAGGAGTTGGTAACTCTGTAACTTCTTGTGACCATATTGTGTAACTATACATGTTCATATTAATAGAATACACATCAATAGTGTAGAGTGTTGCATCAATTCTATCTCTGCTTAATCTTTTCAAAATAAACAGGTCGCAAGAATGTTGAAGCTAATATGAAAAAGTTAAAGATCGCAGATGTTGGCACAATAACTCTATTTTATCACTATGACCTCATAACATTTTATATTGGTAGCATGCATCTTAACCTTGTAAATAACAAGACAATTGCAACTTAAATTAGTAAGAAAATGAGAGTAGTATGACCTCATTTTTATCATTGCAAATCCAAAAGATTGTAGATCTACATTGTTGAGTGCACTACTCTCGATCCTCTGCATTATGCCACTCTAAGAAAACATTTCCTTTGATTTCCAAATACCAACAATCTGAATCC
>SNQJ01S0022942.1:31166-82997 GCA_010110895.2 Picea sitchensis | reverse complement strand
TGAAACTCTGGTTGAATCAAAGAAAATATGTTGAGACGATATTGCAGAGGTTTAATATGCATGGAAGTAAACCGACCAAGGTTCCTATTCATATAGGTGTAAAATTATTTGCATATCGGTGTCCCAAGACAAAGGAATAAGAAGAGGACATGTCTCATGTTCCGTATGCTAGTGCAGTTGGCAATTTGATGTATGCAATGGTCTGTATTGGACTGAACATTACACATGCAGTGAGATTTTTGAACATGTATATGTCAAAACTAGGGAAGGAGCATTGGACATCAGTAAAGAGGGTATTCAAGTATTTGTGTGGCACTACTAGTTATGGATTGTGCCCCCAAGGAAGACCAGGATTGGACAAAGTGGTGGACATACATGGGTTTGTTGATGCATACTAGGCTAGAGATCTGGATCGCACAAGATCTACAAGTGGGTATGTGTTTAACCTATTTGGAGGAGAAATCAGTTGGATGAGCAAAATACAGTCTGTAGTGGCACTCTCAACTACGGAAGTTGAATACATGGCAGCCACTCATGCAAGCAAGGAAGCAGTATGGTTACAAATATTTTGTTCAGGTATTGGGTTTCTACAACAAGCAATGAGATTAGATTGTAATAATCAAAGTGCAATCTTCTTTGAAAAGAACCTTTCTTTTCATTTGAAAACAAAGAATATTGAAGTTCAATATCACTTTGTGAGAGACATGGTTGAAGAAAAGAATGTGTTGTTGGAAAAGGTTGACACTTTGAAGAATGTTGCAGATTCATTGACAAAGTCTGTGAGCACAGAGAAGTTCTCCTAGTGTAGAGAAACAATGAGAATTTCTTCCCTGGATTGTTGACTATTTAATCTTGTCAACCCCTGTATGAAAAGAAAACAACAAGTGGGAGAATGTTGGGTATGTGTTATATTCTTTGCATGCGTGTATGTGGGTGCATCAGATTCGAAAATTGCATCGGACGATCCCAAATTTATTCTCACTTTGTGTCGTGTGCATCGGGCTCTTTCCTGGGGGGGTCCCAAGGGGGGGGGCAGGTTTGGCCCCCCTGGTTACGCGTAGCGTTCGGGGCAGTGCCCCCATTTTTTTTTTGGGTGCTTTTTTCTATTTTTAGTGGTTTCCTAAATTAATCCTCGATTAATGGATTAGGGTTTTGGTAGCTACGAAATACCTAAAATATTGTATATATTGTATGGTGAATGGTCAAATTAATACAATGAAGAGTTGGAAGGTGAGGTACCAAGGAAGGTTGGTTTTCTCCCGGTTAAGGGATTCCAACGTAAATCTCTGTGTACTATGTGTATAAGCCATTGATTAATTTATGTTTTGCTTAAGAATCTGCATGCATTTCTTTACTTCATAGGTTTAAAACTTACATGTAGGATGGTCAAGGTGAATTTTCTTGCGAGTAAGAGTCATAGAAGGTGAAGTAATAGAAATATCAAGAAGATTTGTACACCTTAAGGATTGGAGGTCGAGGTAGATAGAGAAAATTAGGGTAGAGAGGTTCACGAGAGTGGTGGTATCTTGTCATGTCGAGAGAACCTAAGGTTGAGTGGAGAGGTAGTTCCTGGGAGGCTAGAAGAAATGAATGTTGAATTGAAAGCCTATTAGGGGAAATTTTAGGTTAAAAATGGACCTAAAAAAAAAATGTATTGTCAATGCCAACTTTAAAAGAACCAATAGGATTCAAGATGATGATGTCAACCATAAGGGTAAATAGTTTTGGAAGTAAAAAAATAAAACTAATTTTTTTTCTCTCGTATTTTCGACTTATTTCCTTATAGGTTTACTCAAATCTGAAGTGTAGGGACTTGTTGGATGGAGAATTATGTTATGCATCCAACGGATGCCCACTCTAGATACTTTTGATAAACACAATGAAATATACTAGAAATATAGGAAATATTGTGTTTTTTTTCCAAGAGCATAGGCCTATTTTTCTAGGATACTATACTTCATCCTTGCATCTATGAGGGCCTTTTCTAGGATAGTGTACTTAACCTTTCATCGTTGATGTCCTTGCTGAAAAAGACAATAAGTTTCTTATGATATTCAAAGTCAGAAACAAGTGTTTGGAATGATATGTTGAGTTTCTTATGATCCTCAAAGTCAGAAGCAAGTGTTGGAATGATATGCTATGGAAGGCTTGCTAAGGATATTTTGCACCCAATAGGTATAAGGAGTCTACCCAATCACAGTCCATTATGATCGTGTTGAGAAAGCCCATGACACTTGTTGAATCACATAATAGCAATTTTGGCCTTATATCCCAAAGGAACGAACCAACAATATTGTAAGGGAGAATATCTGAAGGACCTGGAAATCCATCATTGATTGGAAAAATCCAGGTATGGTGGCTTTGTAACCCATGAGGCTTTGTTATCACATACAAGGCTATTTGCATAACATGAACGATCTGTCTTTTTTTAACAAGATATCGACTGTTGAGCATGCCTGGAATTTGACAACCTATATCTCGTATATTGTTGTGGAACCCGTATTTGACATGTAAATATGAACTCCACATGTCATTGTTGACTTGCATCAAAATTATAATCCTGTCAAATTTACGTGTAACTACGTGGATTACCGGTAAAAAATCCTAGTAGTTTAGTAAGCTATAAGATATATAGTATATAGTATAGGGCTAGGATACATGCATTGGTTCACCAAGGTTTGTGAATCGTAACTCGTTGAAGCCTGAAGAAATAAATGAGTACGCATGGGTAAGCATGGGTAGGAGGAGACGATGCATCAATATAAGTTAGTTGAAGTAATAAATGTCAATAAATGTAACTTGTCCCAGACTCCAACACATTTTCATTTGAATTTTGGTTCAATGAGGCATCATCAGATCCTATCCCCCTCACCCCTGTAGGATCTTCTACATGACACAGTGGGTTGCTCTGCTGGTGTTCATGTCCCATATCGCATGTCGAATGTTCGAGTCCCGGAACATGTGACAAGAAGATTAGAGGGAGGTAGACGATGGTAGGCATAGTTTCTTAGGATATGTTCTTTCCTATAGACATAGTTCAAGAAGGATTGATTGATGGTAGAAAATGTGGGCTTGAAACAGGTAGGGATATAACCTCTCCAAGCGATAGCGAATCACCCCACCCATCATATATGCATTGTTTGAGTGGTAGTGAGTCACGCCTAGGTAGGAAGGGAAGGAACCCTCTGAACAGATGGGAAGGGAAGGAATTGAAGGAATAAATGACAATAATTGTAACTTGTCTCAAACTCCACCACATTTGCATTTGAATTTTCGAATCTCAATTTCTCATGGGCCATAATCCAACTTTGCTCTCTACAATGTTGGGTTTGCTTCTCTCCGTTGGCTCTATTCTGTTAAGGTAGACCATGGATTTTCTCTCCTATGTTAACTTCCAAGGGTTTAAATCTACTCTACTCCAGTAGGTCTCCTCCTCTGCTCCATTAACTTCCAAAAGTTTTACTTACTGTTGGGTCTGCTCCACTCGGGTCAAGGCACTTTGATGGATAATGATCAGGTAAGTTTGGGATTTGAATTGAGTTATTTAAAATCAAGAATTTTATGGAATAGTCTTTTAGTTACTCACAAATTTTGCAGATTTGTAGCTTCAAGTAATCAAATCCATTGGTTTTTTTATGGGTGCGAATCATTTTGTAAAATTTAATTGTAAATTTTTGGGTAGGAATAATTTCGTAGCTTCATATATTGTAGTGTTATTTCTTAGAGCTATGGCTCTGGCCTACTCAAGGAAGGGTTTTCAACTTGCTTCCTTCGACTCCCTCTAGCTCCCTTTGTTCGCTATAACTAGCTCATCCCTTTTCCCTTCCCTATCTATCAATATTTAACTCAAAATGATGCTTTGGAAATCTACCCGAAATAGTAAAGTAACAAGTGTTCTACTCGAAATATTATAAATATAAAATATTTCAGATAAAAAAAACCTGTAAGCTCTCACTTTATGTTATATATGTATCTGAAGCCTGTCAAATACCTCTTAATGTCGCTTGTCAAAATTACATAAAACTCCCCATTCATCTATGGCTTAGAATGATGACCCTACAGTAAGGTATATATGTTGATACATACCCATTCAATGCATTGTTATATCATGATTAATGACAATGTGTGAGTCACTATGGGCTCTCATGGATTTTCTTTTGCTAACTCACCTTCAACAAACAACTACATCGTTGCTTTGATCCAGCCCTTAAAAAAGCCTTGCTAGGGGCATTTATTTAAGGAATGGCTTCTTGCTTGGGAATGGGGAACGTTCTCTTTTGCATAGAGAATAGGCACTGAATAGACAAATAGAACTGGGGCCAAGAGATTGAGTGCTCGGTTGTGGCCAAGAGATTGAGTATCCAATTCGATCCTTTTAAAAAAAAATTGACACTTATGAATCTCCATGAAACGTAAAATGATAAGTATGAAAAACAAATGACTGTCATCAAATTTTCACTTGATAGGCAGGATAAATTTGAAATCCCAGACTTGGTGCTTAGTGGAAGTAAAGGCGAGAAAGTACGAACAAGCCTAATAAGCCCCAAATAAAGAAATCGGCTTTTGAGGGCTGGCTGGTTGAGACGCTCCAGGTTTGAAACGATGCTTTGTTCAGGATTTTGCCCCGTATCAGAGCTTTCCCACATGGATTAGGAGGAAGGAGGCGCTTCCATTGTTGTGGGACTCGAGTCTTGTTGTGCGAACTCGGGAATAATATTCCAGGATGGGCTAAAATATTAAAAAATGACAGTTTTATATTTTGAAACCAACTTTCACCATATTAAAAAATTAGAGTTAACCTTACTTTTCATCCATCCTAACAACTACTAACTACTCGTACTTATAAATTTTCACACGTTGCTTAAGGTAAAAATAAATGTACTCAAGGTGAGATTTTAATTAATTATATAGAACACTTTATTCGAATTTTTTTTAAAAGTGTAAAGTGAAATTTTAATATATTAAATAAAACACATTATTATTTTTTTATTCCATTCATTCAAATATAAAACACATTATTATTTTTTTATTCCATTCATTTAAATATAAAACACATTATTTTTTTTTTATTCCATTCATTCAAATATAAAACACATTATTTTTTTTTTATTCCATTCATTCAAATATTATGGAGCAAATTATCCCAGTATGAGTAAATGATCCCTCCTAGTAACTCTAGTTGTTTCTTTAGCCCCTTTAGCCTTTTAAGCACATATTTAAGTTAGATTTTAAGCCCCAAAAATACAAGAAATATGTTTAGATTAGGTTGTAGTGATTTAACCTTTGCAATGAATAATTTATTATGGGTTATTTATCAATCACAAAAAGTTATTCTTTTAATATATTCGAAAGTTATTATTTTTAATATATTCATGCGTTTATTTTCTATAATAAAAATTTATTGTTACATATATTTAAAAAACCAATATGTCAAATATTAAATTCAATGTGTATAAGGTTAATATTAAAAAAAAGAAGGTAATATTGATATTGTAAATCAAAATTCTAATATTTACACATTTTGAAAACATAGAAGTATGGGGTTTTAGGGATAGGTGGGAGGATAATAGAGAGCTTGTAATAAGAGGGAGAATGCATGGATGCTATAGAGAGGTGAGGGCAATATGATACACACCATTATTGCTTGAATTTGTTGTACTCAGCTTTTATATGATCATAAATCTAAGCTATTATAGTTGTAAGAGGGTGGAATCAACACATTAGTTTAGACAATTATGGAAATGGTGAGATTTGAAGTGTTTAGTACATATTAGCATTGATGAATGGACCTTTGAATTCATAACTAGCAAGGCAGTGAACATTGATTATTTGATTTGTTGTTGACACTGGTAGGAAATTTTGAAGGTATGTTAAAGAGGGGGGTTGTTCTAGTCATTGCCATGGAATCTAAGAAGGGAATTTGATGAGGATGATCTTGTAAGTGCAAGGAGCCAACACTAATAGGGGAAGGCCATCTAGGGAAAGGAGGAAAGTTCCACCCAATGTGGCTTCAGTAGTGGCCTACCAAACAATGTTTTTAGATAGAGTTATAATGAAAAGAAAGCCATGGAAATTAAGGTCAATATGAAGTAGGGATACAATTATAGTGTAAGGATTGATGATGAAATTGCACCTTGGATTCCTGATATTAGTTATCCAAGGAATAGAGAGACCAAATACTTTAAAATAATGGTATTTTATTAGAACATTAAAGAACTCATAGCTTGTGGAATTGAAGATAAAGAGAATTATAACAAAGAGGATTTAAGCATGGTGGACCAACTAGACTAGAAATATGAAAGTCTCATTAATGTAATCTAGGGCTCTAAGGTTAATAACGGGGAAACATAAGAAACGATAGAAGAAGCTATTGATACTGAGAGGGGGGTGAATCTGTATCAAGTACAATTTATAACCTTTTTCAACTTATACTTAAACCATTTAGTTATATCCAATGAGCAATGAACAATAGTATAAGAGTTACACCAATACACCACAATACACCATGCACAATATATGAGAAATAATCAATAGTTATTGTTCAAGGGAATGTGACTTCAAGGTAGCTACAACTTCCAAATGTAAAGGGAAGATGAAGCCTCCAAGAGGAAGATACAATCATCCAATATCAGAGAGATTTGAACTCTCCATGCCCTTGCTTCTTCACAGAATATGTGAGATAATAAAACTTTTCACATTAATCCATCACCATCAACCAATCATCCATAGAACGATAATTAAGCCAAGACATGAATTTCCTTGTTCTTCAATTCTTGGAGTACTATGATCCTCTGAATAAAATTACTCAATGTATTCTCTGAAACTCCTCAAGTTTCAATCCTTGAATCCTCCCCAAAGAAGTTATAGAAAGAATGGTAGACTTTATTTAATTCTGGTCTATTAAGTGAACTTGCATAGAATGCCCGTGCTCAATATTTAACATCAGGTTAAAACTTGCACACAAGAAACTTCAGTCAGTGACATATTTCCAATTCAATTTGTCCTACATCATTTTGGATTCGATGAATAAAGTTGTATTCCTTTTGCCGGGCTTTTGTTTTTATTGGCTAAGCGAGTTTGGTCACAAACCCTATCTTCCATAAGTGTATCTCATAATTATATAGCGAATCAAAAAAAAAAAAAAAAAAAAAGAGATGAAATTTTACCATAGGTACCTATATATGTCTTCTCAATGCCAGGAGAAAATTTCACTATCTGAATCATTCTAGAATTTTTTTATAATAAACATGGTAAGATGACTTGAAAATAACATACCTTGGAACACATCACCAAAGACCTCATCCTCCCTTGAAATCCATTCTTTGCTTATGATTTCCTTTGAAATTAGACTTGTGTATCAAATGATATAATGATATGTATTTATACCATTTATCACTTCCTTTTAACATTTAGGGCCTGCGACACTTTCTTATTTTGTAATTCTTTTAACAATTATCTTGAGGGGCCCTACATGTACTTCCTTCTACAATTCTTTGTCATCTTCAAAATTCATTTCTCCTCCAGCCATGAGGATCCACGTGACGTGCCACATACCACGGAAACAACATGATGTATACTATCCATCCATGGAGTTTGTTGTGTATAATACATCTGAAATTTTCCTTCATGTCCAAATAAATTAATCAATCTTGCAGTCCAAAACACATGACTAGAGTTGACATCAATGACAACAACCAATATTCAACAATCTCCCCTTTGTCATTAAGGGAACCTCTGAGTATTCTCCTATCATCTCTTGATCCCAATTTCTCCCTTTGACATCAATGGCAAGGGGTAGGGATTCTCCCAGTTTAATGGTAAAGGTAACTCTCTTCTTTGGAGTTGCTCCCCCACAGACATGTGGCCTCAATAATACTTCATCCTTATTTTTTGGTCTTTGGGACTTTTTCTTCCCTTGAATCATTTTATGGCTTCTATCTTCTCTCTCTTCTTCATGTCTAGGATATGTATATGTTGTTCGGTCTTCTTATTTCAGTTGCTGACAATCTTCTTGAGTTATTTTCCTCACGATTTGTTTTCAGGAGTAAAATGTAAGAGTGTATCTTTGATCACACATTTACTTATACTGAGTAGATTATGATTCAGTTCTTCAATGGGACATTCTTTGCTTTTACATTTTTTCTTAGAATCTCTACTACACCTTCTCCAAGTGTGTTTTGGCCAGTGTCATCTCCAAATGCAACATTGCCACCTTTCTCTTTAAGGTGATGAATTTGTCTTGATCCCCAGGTCATGTGAAGAACATCCACTGTACCATTCATCTTCTTCTTTACATTCTTGATTAGTTTAATACTATTAGAATGTCTTCATTTGTTTGAAATCTCTTTTTCTTCTCCATACTATGGTTGGCATAGAGACATCTTCATTCATATATCTACTAGTATAGTGCTTTGTGACAAGAATAATTACATTTGTAGCATCTGATATTTTGCCCATCAATGGGTAAATTAATTATAAATTTTGTTGACAAATCCATGAGTATTTCCATATCTTATTTATGAACATTCATGTTTCTTGTGTATTTGTTCCTTTCATTGATTATGCAATTAAGCGCCTTATGTCCAAAATTTTTGCAAGTATGTAATGACCAAGAAATAAATTTTGATACCTTGGAGTAAGTAGTATTTGTGATGTAGTCCATTTGGGTTCATGATCTACTCTTTTTTAGTTTCTTTCATACTGATTGAAGCTTCTTTGATTCCTAAGTGGGAGGTCTTCTTGGATATTCATCTCTTTTATAATCATTTCTTCTTTCACAGTATCTGGTCCACTTCCGATCAAAAATTTGTCTGTGTAGCTCTTTCTTCAACCTTCTTGTTGGTATTTTGCATCTTCTTTGTATGAAGTTTCTGCCCATCCATCCAAGATGTGTAAGTCTTTTAGCACTTGAGAGTTTCTTAAGCTCTTTCTCAATAGGACAACTTATTGTTCAAGTTCTCACAATCTTCTTTCTTTCTTCATCATTTGGACCTTCTTTACTTCTCCTATTCTTCTTGCTTCTTAGAGTAGAGTTTTCTGAAATGGTTTCTTCTCTTAGTTTCTCAAAGTCTTCTAATTGTTTCCTTCAATCTTACAACTATCTTTCCACAACTTCTCGAATTCATGTAGTTTTATTTGTGTGTCTTTAAACTTGCTATTTTCAATCTCAATATGCTTCATTTTTAAGATTCTCATCTTCTTGTTAAATCATTTTTGCTTCATGATTTTCTTCTTCTTCTACTTCTTCCCTTGCATAAAGGTCTTGTAGCTTGTCCCAAAGCTCTTTTGTTGATTTTATGATCCCACCTTGGATTTCTTGAATCTGTCAAAATCCTATCCGAGGGATGGTATCTATTGCCAATTTGTTCCTTTTTTCTTCCTTCAGAGGATGCGGTCTTTGGTTTCTTTAAAGCATTGTATCTGAAGAAACTAAGAACCAAACATTCCCCAAGATATTTCAAGTAGTTTCCATTCTATTACTCCATTATTCAAATTGCTTCCATCAAATGGGTAGGAATCCCACATTTGAATATTTGTCTTCCATTCATAGGATCTTCCCTTCACGATTAGTTAAAGCATTGCATGGGTAACACCTTCTCTGATTCCAATTGTTTATACTGAGAGGGTGGTGAATCGATATCAAGTACAATTAAAACCTTTTCAACTTATGCTTAAACCATTCAATTATATCAATGAGTAATGAACAATAGTATAAGAGTTACTATTACACCACAATACACCATGCAATACATGAGAAATAATCAATAGTTATTGTTCAGGGAAATAATGACTTCCAAAGATTGCTTCTTCAAATGTATAGGGAGGGATAAACCTCCAAGAGGAGAGATACAATCCTACAATATCAAAGAGAGTTGACTCTCCATCCCTTGCCTCCCCTTCCCCCAGAATATGAGATAATAAAACTTTTACCCAAGAATATATGAGAGATAATAAAACTTTACATTAAATCATCACCATCAACCAATCATCACATATAACCTGATAATGCTTCCTGAGACTTCTTCAATTTCTGCAATTCTTCAATTCTTGGAGTACTCTGATCTTGTAGATAAAATTACTCAATTTATTATCTGAAACTCCTCCAAGTTTCACTCATTGAATCCTCCTCAAAAAAAAGTTATAGAAAGAATGGTAAACTTTATTCAATTCTGGTCTATTCAGAAGAGTGAACTTGCACAGAATGCCCCACGCTCAATATTTAACATCGGATTCCGAAACTTGCACAAAAGAAACTACAATACGTACTCTTTCCAATGAAATTTGTCCCACATCATTTGGATTCTCGATGAAGAAGTTATGACTGTTTTACCCGGAACACCTATTTATTGACTAACTTCAAGACTGGTCACAAACCCTATCTTCCACATAGTGTATCTCCATAATTATAGTGAATCAAGATCTGAATTTTTTACCATAGGTACCTTGATATGTCTTCTCAATACCATATCAATTTCACCATCTGAATCGTTCTAGAAAAAAGTTATAGAAAAAATGGTAAGATGACCTGAAAATAACATACCTTAGAACACATCACCAAAAGACTTCATCCTTCCTTGAAATCCAGCCTTCTTTACTTCTGTTTTCCTCTGAAATTCAAATTGTGTATCAAATGAATGTATAATGATATTTATTTATACCATTTATGTCACTTCCTTTTAACACTAGGGTCGACCTGACACTTTCTTATTTTGTAATTCTTTTCTTTAATTATCTTCAGGGCCTACATGTACTTCCTTCTTCATTTCACTTTGTCATCTTCAAAAATTCATTTCTCCTCAACCATGAGGATCCATGTAACGTGCCACATACCACCGGAAACAACATGATGTATACTATCCATCCATGAGTGTTGTATATGCATGTGCATTGTCCTTCATGTCCAAATACCTTCATCAATCTTGCGGTCCAAAACCCATGACTAGGGTTGACATCAATGACAACAACCAATATTCCAACAGAAACAGAGATAAAGGAATCGAAATAAGGAACAAAGAAGGCTTTCAAGGAAGTGAAAGTGGAAGCGATTGTTGTTAAATTAGAAACTCCAAAAGATGCAACACATACATAGAAAAGAGAGATGGAATTCCACCACTGGAAATAGATGTGGACTCATACTCTTAGGATTGATTTTTAGTTCTCCTATGTGATTTTGTTTTGGTTTATTTCCAATTATTTTGAATCAAACCTATTTAGACCTATTTATGTCTAGGTAAAAGATTTTGATTTCCACTATGTAATCCATAAACAATTTCCCATGGTGGGAGGGACATAACACCATATAGTTTTTCATATTTTTTGATAACTATAGTGTAGTGTTCTATGGAGACTACCTACAGTGGACATGTTTGTATTTTCTCCACTCTATATTAAATACGTAAGCAAGTAACTTACCAAAAAATATAGAAAATCAAAATTTCTAATACTAATAACATGGAATTTCATTATGTAGGATTTTTTATTAAAAAATATCTTATATTCTTTTCAAGAATGATCACTCGATAATTTAAATCTACCTTTTATTTACAATATAATCTTCAAAATTATTAAAAAGATAAAGAATTTTGATTTATGAATATTAATTGCATTGTTTCAATATTATTTTATGAAAAAAATCTATATATAACATAACGAGAACTATATAATTTTTTTTTATTTATTTAATTATAAATAATATTTTTAAATAAATTAATTAAAATCTTAAAAAAATTTACTCACACTTTTTTTAATGTTACTTCTTTGTTTATATTCTATTAAAAAACAAAACAAGAGAACCAAAAATATTATTTTGGAGAGAAAACATAATGTAAGTGAATAATAAAAAATAGATAATTTTAATGGCAATTAAAAGAATATGTAAATAAAAATGAAAATTCAATTAGGAGTTTAATGGTTGAAGCTCTAAAGTTGTTTTTTAAGAAATTTATTTTTGTAAGAGTTGCCAATGTTCACAACTATGGAAGTTAAAAATTGATAAAAAGTTGTACGGGTGAGTTTGTTTGCATTAACATACACATCGAGAGTTTGATTTGATAGCTAACTCTACGATGATAGTTGGATTTATAGTGTATTTTTTTTTTTGGTATTCAACACATAATTTAGAGTTTGTTTTATGTATTGGTATAGAGTTTGTTCTAAATGCTAAACTAAAAGTTAGTGTTGATTGCAACTTTCTATTGAGACGTATTAAATTTTTTTATTAAGAATTTGAATTCATCATAACTACATACATGTTTTTTTGTCAAAATCTACAATACATTTTGATCCAGGCGGATATTGGTGGCCATCCACCTCTTTCACTAGCTCATCATGGTTCTCCATCTTGTCCATTTTTGTTATGGTTTTCGGGTTCTAAATTTTCAAGGCCATTTAAGGCCCTAAACGATTTCTTGTCCATTTGGGGGCCTGTGGTTGCCACAACATATGAAGACCCTACCAATAATTATACTTTGTTATTAGATCTTTCCGATGAGCTACTAAATTCCCAAAATGGATATTGTATGCAAAAGTTGTATCCCTCGGAAGTTGACACATCAACTCACCACCTCGAGGCTCGCAAATGTTTCACTGCTTCACCTCCTAGGGTTAGGGTTTTGGTCCTTTAAGGTTTTATCTTTATTTTAAAAAGACATTCTTGCGACCCATTGTATCATCTTTCAACGATTGAGTGTAACCAACATCTCTTTCTCTTCAGAGTTAAGCTACAACAATTCTAGCTAGTTTGTGTTCTACAATATTCTACTATTTTATTCATTAATAGAAGTTGGGTTTCACTGTATTTATGTATTCTCTACTACATAATTTGGATCAGTGGTATTATAACAATCTTCTCCTTGTTGTTTCTTGGTGCATGTCTTTGACGAGGTTAGGGTATAGTGTAACACACCCAAGCCCCTAAGTACCTTTTTAAGGGATGGGGTATTAAATTTTCATCTTTCCTCAATAATCTCAAAGCCTCTTCTAGATAATACCCTTTTTTTCTACTTATCATGAGATTTCCAATGACTATAACCATGTTTAGAACTGAGCTTTGGATCAGAAGTTACAGTCACCCAAAGTTTCCATAATTTCATTTATTGAGTTCCTCTTTAGTGCCACGTGGTTCCCTGTCACCAATTCCACCGAGCATGGAACTGACGTGACATTCACCACCTGACTCATATGACTTCCCCGTCTATTGGTTTAGGGATTTTATCTTTCATCGGAGTCCTCCCATCAGAGTTAGTAGATTTACCCAACCTAAAACACTCCGACAGACTCTCTCCGACTACACATACTCTGATGGATCTAACCTACCGATCCAACAACCCTTAGGGTTGGAACATCAACAACTCTGATTACTTCAGAGTTTCCAACTCACATGATAGTTAACGACCCTTCTCCTACTCCAACTACGCTTAGCTTATCTGGGTCCATTAGGGATCTATGACTGATATTGATCTCACTTTCCACCTTTGTAATACCCCAGTTTTGATTCCCCATATTAAATAATGCATTTTGTTATTTTATGAAAGGCCAGAATGCACAAAAAATTAAAAGAGGCCAGAGTGCCTAAGAAATGTAATGTTGTGATCATTCTTAATAGAAACTTACATCGTTGGTTGCAAGACGGACAAGGACAAGAGTTATAGGGGGATATGATTCCACGAGAGAGGGGGCTTAAAGGTCTAAGTCATTTTATTATATTTTACTTACCCATAGTTGTTTTAATGGAGAGAAGTGGTTACATGAGCTTCTTGGGGAAGGCCATGTGGTTCTTGATTTCCTAGTAAATATATAAACCCATCTTTGGGTTGTTTGGGGGTTCACTCATTTTTCATAGTTCATTGTTCACACTCTTCATTATGTTCTTCTCCATTCACTCTTTCACTCATTCATTATTCCTCATTAATTCTTGTTCTTGGAATGGGACCATGGGGGTGAATTGTTGAGGAAGAAGCCATTGTTTGTTGGCTGTAGCAGTGATTGGTGTGTTCCAACCATGAATTTGTGACTGCATGTCTGAGATGCATTGGCATATGTTGAATTGTATTCATAGTTGTGAATCTTGAGAGTTCCAACATGCATATTCTTGAACAGATGCACTAGAGCCCTGGAAGGGGGTGGACAACATGAGGGACCACGTGGCAGCTGAGAAGGGGTCCATTATCTTGGGTTGTGCAGGCTGGAGAGAAGAGAGTTGGTGTACTTTGGATTGTTGTGTGTTGATAAACCCATAAGAGCTTGAGTGTTTACTCGTTTGGGAAGCTGAGTGTCACACTGGAACCGTCCTTATGGATTCATAGCCCTGGCTTGGAGGTGAAATTGTTATTGAGACTTGGAACAACAATGTCTATGGTTTTGTGGAACATCCTTGGTCTGTAACCAATTGGTGAATCATTTTGTTAAATATAACTGCCCTCTATCATGTGTTTCTATGCTTGTATATTTTTATTTCCACTGTGTATTCATCAATATCTTTGAGATGTGTATCTTTAATGTGCCTTCTTACTGGTTATTGTTGTGCATGGCATGTTTAGACATTCTTTTATGCTGTAGCATGAATCTTGATTATTGTACGAGATGTTATTATGTTTCTTTCATGCTTCTTTATTAATTAAATGTTATCAAAATCCAAAATCAATTAGAAGTGAGTTTTTTGAGTAGCGTTCCCGATGTGTGGGTGGATGGGTACGTTACAACCTTGGTCGCTACTGCCATTGTGTATCTATCTCCTAACATGACATGTGGCTCAATATCCACTTGACATGGGGACCAATACAACATGCCATGTCACCATAGAGTACAAAGGCTCACTCGACCAGAGATTGACATTTGTCCATTTTCTATAAACTGATTAAGTTACTTAATCAATACTTTCTTAAAATACCGCTCCTCAATATTTATTCATTTAATCCTTATTAGGGATAATTAGTCTCCACAAATTAATTACCCCACCCAGTAGTTACATTTTTACTTAGCCTAAAAATCTGGCTACCATTATTGAAATGATTATCTTATAATTTAATTTATTATATTATAACATAGTTATATTATGTTCTAATATAATTAATTAAACTATAATATGCTTAGGTTTATTAACCTTGATTAACATATAAATCAAAGAGCCCATCTTATGAATTCGGACCAAAATCTTTATGTAATTTAATATATATATGTGTGTGTGTGTGTGTGAAAATAAAAGGAATTAAAGTATATTTAATATTATATATTATTTCAAGTAAATCAAACCGCCTTCACATGCAATATTACATATTTATAACCTTATAATATTCGAGCTATATTACTTAGAACTCTTCGGAGTCGTACTCCGAACCCTTTGGAGTCTACTCACACATGCTCCTCTTGTTTGTTCGATGGTCAACTCCGAAAAGGAAAATTATTGTAATATTTAATATTACATCAACTCAGGCCATCACCTCGAGGTCTTCACACTCGAAACATGTGCACTCCTCTCATTTGTCCAACAACCATTTACAAACGAGCAAAGTTTAATTTAATATTATAAAATTTAGGTGGGACCTTTTAACACTCACACTATCGCTCTGACAACTTCGCTCTTCATCCAAACACTCCCTTCCATTTAATCTGATAATCAACTCTGAAATGGTTTTGGGATTTTTGTTAAATTATTATAATATTAAATGTTATATCAACCCAGGCCATCACCCCAATAGCTTCTCTCTTCATTCAAACACGTCCTCCCCTTTACTCCGATGCACAATTACAAATGAGCATAATTTAATATTTAATATTGTGATGTTTAAAGCTCCATGGGCCATCACACTATAAACATTTGATCTCTTATCTATGCTCTGAAGGGTTACTATTAACATAAATACAAATATTTATACATTGAAAGGGAGAAGGAAAGTATGTTTCCCATTCCTTTAATAAATAAAAGAATATGTTTACCAAAATTCTTCCACGAGTGTTGAGCGGCCTGTGCAGGGCATAAATATTAAAACTAGGAAATCTTAGCATGGTTTAAACTTTTGCATAGAAGAGTAATATTTCAAGTTTTCTATTACTCATGCACCAGGAAGAAATTTCTAGTTGTAATATATTTTTTTCCAACTTTAATATTCAAGTATTTAAATGTTTAAATGGTAAATTTGAGAATTTACCAATAGTTACCAACCAAAATTTACCATTCATTCAACTTTGCTCATAAAACATAGAATTACACATTTACATTTATAAATTTATGCAAATTATTCGTTTATATTATTTTTCAAAATATTACATTTCTTGGAAATCAAATCCTCCATGGTAAAACTATGTTTTTACCAGAATTTACTAATGTCATATTTACATGCATCTCTTTGCTATTTTTAGGGAATAGTTACTATTCCCAAAATTTTCCCCTCTGGACATCAAATTTACTGTGTAATGTATTGTAATTTTTTCTCTTTTTACCAAATTCTAATGAAGCTTAATTAAAAAAAATGCATTAAATTCTACATTTCATTTATTTCAAATTTAAATCTTAAATTTACATTTCTCATTCTTTTTCTTATTATTATTTTTTAAAATATGTTTCCTCTCTTTAACATTGGGATTATTTCCTTAATATCAGCCAGGGGTATGAACTTCCTTCATGTTCTGAGTCTAGTAGATTTTCTAGACCAATACAGAGACCAAAGCCAACTGCTCGTCCTTCAAGTTTTCCAACATAAATTGCATTTTCCTAATTACCAAGCTGCTCTATGAGGATTTTAGTGGTTTGACTTTACTAATACTTGGGGATTTGTTCATGCAAATTACTACAGGTGATCAACGAGCACTTCGTTCCTAATATGAGTAACAACCCATTATTATCAACTTCCCTTTCCAAATAGAGACAGGCAGAAAACCAACAACAAAATATGTTTTCCAAACTTTATTTCATATTTCCTAGCCAACAAGATGGTTCGAGTGACAATTCCATCATTTGAATAGTAAAACAAATTCTTCAATTATCTAACACAGGAAATCCATTGTATAAATAAACTAGTCATGACAATACAAGACAGAAAAAAGACTTATATGAAACTTAGAAATAGATGGAAATTGTTGAAGGGTGTGCCACTTTCCACCCAACCATATGCAGAACTTCTCTTGGTGTATTTCAAAGCTCGCCACCACCTAGCCAGAGTATGATGCCATGAGAGAGGGTTCTTCTTTTTCTCAACAAACATCAAGGGCTGAAGGTCATTCTCCTTTTCCCACAAGATCCCAATAGTCCAATATTCTATCCACCAAGCAACGATGCCTGCTGTGATTTCTCACCCAATCACTCAACCTATCTACAACCTCGTTTATTGACTTGATTAGAAAATGTTGCCCAACAATTCCTGTACCCCCAAAAAATTATTTTCTCAATTATCTTCAGAACCAGAGATATGCACACACTCTTATTCTTCATATATGGTCCCCAAGCCCATTTGTGTGTCTCCTCTGCCTTATGCCCATGATTTCCCCCTTTTTCTTTCCTTCTACAACAATAATTCATGGCTCCATTTCCTAATTCGTAGGTCAGATCAGGAAGTTTCCAGATGGGTTACTCTTCCCATCTCCTCATTGATTCTCGAGGAAGACTTCCCAACTACCAGCATGACTGGTAATTACATTCTCTAGGACAAGGGACTATTCTGGATCTAGGCATATTAAATCCAACAGACTACTAGTCTAGAAGGGGCCATCTCAACCCTTACTGGTTCCCCTCACCATCCCCTCTCATGCATCATAATCTGTATTGGCAACACCTTCAACAATTGTTCAACAATTTCCATTTTTGTTTAATAGCATAAACATTTACATTACCTTCTTAACAACGCTTCATCATTTTCAAAAATCCACACATAACAAACCTTTTCATAGTAATTTAGTAACAACATAATTATATTTACAAGCTAGGGAAAACGAGGGTGTTACAATCCCCTCCCCCTTAAAAGAACATTGTCCTCGGTGTTATTCTTGTCACTATGATCTTTATGTACAATAGTGAACAAAAATGGGTATTCATGTTTCATGGCATACTCCATTTCCCATGTGGCTTCATCTAGACCAAAGTGTTTCCACTGCACCTTGACTTGTGGAATGTTTTTGTTCCTGAGTATGATTTATTTCCTATGTAGTATGCATTTTGGTTCTGGTAGTAATTCTCCCTCTGGTTCCACCTGGATCATAGACCCGTCAATTATATGATTAGAATCATGTACATATTTCTTCAACAATGAAACATGGAAAACATTATGCGCTTTCATTGTGGGAGGAAGTGCTAGTCTATAGGTTACAGGTGCCACTTTGTCCAAAATTTCAAAGGGCCCACAAAACCGAGGTGCCATCCTGACAAAAGGTCCCATCCTCAAAGAACTTTTTCTGGGTTTAATTTGGAGATACACATAATCTCCTACTTTGAACTATCTAGGAGTCCTATTTCGATTTGCATAGCTCTTATGTCTGTCCTGAGCTATTTTCATATTTTTTTATTATCTAAATTACTTGTTGTTCCATCTCCTTAAGCATATCTGGCCCAAGTGTTATTATATCCACTGGGTTATTCCAGCTGATTGGAATATTGGATTGTCTACCATAGAGAGCCTCAAAAGGATTCATCTTCAATGACTTCTGATAGCCATTTTTGTAGGAAACTTATACTAGTGGTAGGTATTCTTCCCATTTCTTGGGCTGATGCATCACATGCATCCTTAACATATCCTTTAATACTTGGGTTACCCTCTTTGTCTATCCATTAGTTTGAGGGTGATAGGTTGTACTAAATAAAAATTTAGTCCCAAAACCAAGAAACAAATACTTCAAAAAATTTGAAGTAAATTTTGTATCTCTCTCTAATATATTTTCCTTAGGTACACCATGTAGCCTAAATATTTATTTCATAAAAATATTGGCAATATCTATTGCCTTGCAGGTTAATTTTACAGGGATAAAGTGAGCATCCTTTCTCAATTTATCCACAACCACCATAATGGCATCATTTTGTTTGGTTGATTTAGGCAATCCAGTGATAATATCCATGGAAATGGTTTCCCATTTCCATTTTGGAATTGGTAGGGGATGAAACAACCTTGTTGGGTGCTTGTGCTCCACTTTAACCTACTGACATTCTAAACATTTAGCTACATAATCATCTATGTCCTTTTTCATTCCTGGCCAATGAAACAATTTCTTAGTGGTTGTGCTCATTTTCTGATAACCAAGATGGCTAGTATATGGTATTTTATGCAGTTCATCAATGATGAACCTCTTCAAGTTGTCACAATTTGGGATATACAACCGACATTTGTAGCTTAACATGCCATCATCGAACAATTGATATCATGCATACTTCAGCCCTGTTGACTCTTTCTCTAGATGTGCATTTACAGTTTTTAAAAACTCATTTGTTTCTTGTGCACCTTTAACCCTTTCTTTGATGTTTGATTCATATGTGCTTATAGCTTCCAAGTGAATCAATTTAATTCTTCTACTAAGAGCATCAACCACTCTATTTTATTTTCCCTTAATATGTTTGATTTCAAAATAAAATTCACTAAGGAGAGCCATACACCTAGCTTGTGTAGCATTGATTTTGGGTTAGTCAAACAAATATCTCATCCCACTCTAGATTGTCATAAGTATAAATCTTTTTCCTAGAAGGTAATTCCTCCACATTTTCAAAGCATGTACTATGGAAGCTAATTCTAAGTCATGTGTCACATAATTTATTTCATGTTCATTCAATTTTCTAGATTCGTAGAAAATCACATGCCCTTCTTTTATGAGGGATCCTCATAGTCCCTCTTTATAGGAATCTATACACACAAGGAATTCATTGTTTTAGTTTGCAATTTTTAGCACATGTGAATTGGTTAAGAGGTGTTTTGGCTACTAAAAAATCTCTTCACACTTTGTTTTACAAAAATGTTTAACTCCATTTTTCTGAAGGGAGGTGATTGGAAAACCAATATTGGAGAACCCATTTATGAAGCTTCTATGGTATCCTTCTAGGCCCATAAAGGATATTATATCAAACACATATTTTTGTGTAGGGAAATCCATAATGGATTTGATATTGTTAAGGTCAACTACCACTCCTTCCTTAGTGATGACATGGCCTAAGTAATGGACTTGTTTTTTGGAAAAAGTCACACTTACTAAAATTTTCATAGAGCTTGTGATGTCTCAACAACTGAAGCACTAAATTGATTTTCTCTTCATGATCTTCCCTATTCTTAGAATATATTAGGATATCATCTATGAAAACCAACACAAATATTTCCAAGAACCTTTTGAGCACATTATTCATTAAGCACATAAAGGTGGCTGGTGCATTTGTAAGCCCAAATGGAACCACCACAAATTCATAATGCCCATATATTGTCCTAAATGTTGTTTTGTGGATGTCTTCATCCTTAATCCAGACTTGATGGTATCCATACCTCAATTCAATCTTGGAGAAAATTGAGCACCCCTTAACTAGTCAAGAAAGTCATCAATTCTTCGTAAGAGATACTTATTCTTAATTGTCATCTTGTTGAGTTTTCTGTAGTCTATGCACAACATTAGTGTGCTAGATTTATTCTTTACAAATAAGGCTGGTGCTCCCCAAGGAGACACACTAGGACATATGTAACCTTTTTCCAACATCTCATTCAATTGTAAATTGAGATCAACTAGCTCTGGTGTACTCATTCTATAGGGTTCTCTAGACATTGGCACCACTCCAGGTACAAGTTCTATTGATAAATAAATGTCTCTTCTTGGAGGTAGACCTGGTACCTCTTCTGGAAACACATATTTAAACTCTCTTAAGATAGGATGATCCTATAGGCTTGGTTTGATATCCTCAATAGAGTTTAGTACTTTTATTGCATACATAGGACATCCTTTTTTGCAATACTTCTTCACTTGAACGACTGATATTTGTCTCACTAAGACAAACTTTTGAATTCCCTGTAGGGTCCTTTTCCCTTCCTCACCTTCACACTCTAATGTTTTATTGTAATAGTCCAACTTGGATTTATGGGAATCCAACCAATCCATGCCAATCAAAATGTCCTAACATCCTAAAGGAAGTATGTTTAGGTTTTCTTGGGTAGACAACCCATTCATAATGAATTGGAATGCTTGTATGACTTCTATTACCTTTCTTTTTGTTCTAGTGTCTAGTTGTACCAACCATGATTTAACATGTTTTGCTTTCTTCAGTTTAAATTTCTCAATAGTTTGAGGCACAACATAAATCAAATTAGAACCAAGATCAATTAAAATGGAAACAAGATGGTTGGCAATCATACCTTCCATCTCCACCACTGGAGCTTGGTGGTCAACTTGTCTATTATCTAGGGTTGCATATATTTGTGGTATGCTCCTAGACACATCATTGAATGTGGTATCTTTATGGATGTTGTAGACCCTCCTGTTGTCCTGTTGTCAATGTGGGCAGTCCCTTAACAAATTTTCTTCTCCACATCCCCAACATTTCAAGGGTTCTCTCTTTGTATTATCAAACTTTCCTGGGACTGATCCAAAGGGTTTATTTCCACTATGAGATGGAAAATTCTGCTGATACACACCTTTGTTGGGAAGACTCATTCTAGAGATTTTCCATTGATTCTTAAATCTTAAGGATTTAAACCCCTTCTTCTTAAATCCCAATTTACTTTTCTCCTTGTTCGTCCTTGTTCTCTAATTTCTCATAACAATAACTTGCCTTCCAAATAGTGTCTTCTAAAGTATCAAGTTCATCAAACTCAATTATTTCTCGAAAGGATTGAGGAAGCCCACTAATAAATCACTGCATCTTCACCTTTTCATCCTTTATGTAGGGAACATAACTCATCAACTCAATAAATTTGTTGATATATTCATCTATGGTGATTTTTCCTAACTTGAGTTCATAAAAATCCTTAGTTTTTTCATAATAGTACCTTTCAGACAGGTACTTCTTATTAAAGTATTTCTCAAATTGTTTCCATGACAACTCCTTCTCATGAATTCCTTTCACATTTCTAAGATCCTCCCACTATATAGAGGCCTTTCCATTCAAGTTGAAAATGGCTATTCAAGGCTTCAAGTTTTCAGAGTAGTCATGAACTCTAAAGCACTTCTTTAAGCCAATCAACCAAACTTTTGATTCTTTCCCCTTTTTTATTTCTCCATCAAAAGTGGGTGGTTTGGATTTATTAAACTCTTCAGGGTCATGGCTCTTGGAATGTTTCCTCCTCTTTCTTCTCCTCTGAGAATGTGAACTAGTATCATTGTTGGACAGTTTCTTGGAGCTATCATCTCCCTCACTAAAGGATTCTTTAGACGAATCCTTGACGTTAGCATGCCTCTTGGATCCATGCTAGGACTTCTTTGAGGTTCTTCCTCTCATTTCATTATTTTTAGGGCCATGTTTTTGTATCTCAGGTGGACTCTGGGTTTTCTTGGACTGATGTTTGTCCACATTACTAGCTGCTGGCCCATGTTGCAACTGCCTCTATATATCTGACATGATTTGTAACAAAATTTCATTTATTTCAATTTAATTTTCTTGTTCTTTTATAAGTCTCTCATTGTCTTCTTTAAAACTTTGTAATTCTTCCGTGAGGTTTCTTATAGTTTCAGCCAAATACAAAGGGGTTTCCACCACTCTCCTTTCATCATGCTCTTCTTCTCTATTATAGGAAATCTTTCCCACCTAATGATGTGTCACCATTCTTTATGTTGTAGTTTTCCTTGTTGTCCCTTGACTGTTTAAGTGATGATACATTTTTTTTATGTTAGTTAATTATCCACTAATTTATGAACAACACAGGTAATTTTGTAAGATGAAATTAACATCATCATTTAGCATATAACAATAACATGAAGTTTATATTTTAAACATGTAAAAATAACCTAATGTCTCATACCTCTTTTCAGTAATAAAGTTTAAATAATTTCGTATGGATAGGGTAGGGTAGGGTGCCCTCCCCCTTAAAAATTTTCTAAGAATGTTTATTCAACTCTTCATGAGCCCAAGCAGGCCAAGTGTTGTTTCCTACTCTGATACCACTCTGTAGCACACCCAAACCCATAAGTACCTTTTTAAGGGATGGGGTACTAAATTTTTCCCTTTCCTCAATCATATCAAATCCTCTTCTAGAGGATACTCTCATCTTTTTCTCGTCAAGATCTTTCTAGTGACTATAACCATGTTCAAAACTAAGCTCTGGATCAGAAGTTACAATCACCCAAAGTCTCCAGACTTTCATTTATCGAGTTCCTCTTTAGTGCCACATGGAAACCACACGGTTCCCCATAACTAATGCCATATGGAATGGTACTAACGTGGAATTCTCCACCTGACCCATCCAACTTCCTCATCTGTTGGTTCGGGGATTTTCTTCTTCATCGGAGTGCTACCATCGAACTTAGTATATTTCCCCAACCTAAACTAGTCCGAGAGAATCTCTATGAATACACATACTTCAATGGATCTAACCTACCAATACAACAACACTCAAGGTTGGAACATCAACAACTTCGATTGCTTCAAACTCACCAACTCCCACGATAGTTAACGACCCTTCTCCTGCTGCAACTACACTTAGCTTATGTGGGTTCATCGAGGATCTACGACTGAGATTGATCTCACTTTCCACCTTTGTCGTTGTTTCCATTGTGTACCTATATCCTAACTTGACATGTGGCACAATATCCACTTGACACGGGGGCTTATTACAATGTGCCACGTCACCATAGAGTACAACCAAAGATTGAAATTTGTCCATTTCCTATAAAATGATTAAGTTACTTAATCAATACTTTCTTAAAATACCGCTCATCAATATTTATTTATTTAATTCTTATTAGGGATAATTAGTCTCCACAAATTAATTACCCCACCCCATAGTTACATTTTTGCTTAGCTTAAAATTCTGGCTACCATTCTTGAAATGATTATCTTATAATTTAATTTATTATATTATAACATAGTTATATTATGTTCTACTATAATTAATTAAACTGTAATACACTTAGGTTTATTAAGATTGATTAACATAAATCAAAGAACACAACTTATGACTTCACACCAAAATCTTAGTATATATATATATATATATATATATATATATATATATATATATATATGGAAGAACTAATGACTTAAAATATATTTAATATATATATATATATATATATATATATATGGAAAGACAATGACTTAAAATATATTTAATATTATATATTATTTCAAGTAAATTGTTGAGCCTAATTTTTGTCATCTCCAATTGCCTTATCTTGTCCCATATCCTAACCAATTTTGCCTCACACATATGCACTCTCTTCCTATTTTCCTCAACAGACATGTCATTTAACAAATGTTTTGTACATGAGGTAATATTCATTTAGTCATGATTTATGTGGTTTATTAGTGGTTAGAATTGAATAATTAATGATTATTATGCTCCTAATTACTTTGAATATTAATTAAGCAACTCCATCCAATACTACCACTAGTCTGGTACTGCAACAACCCACTGATCCGGTACTCCACTTGATCTGGTATTGCAACAACCCACCGATCCGATACTACACTGATTCGGTACTCTGCGTTGATCCGGTACTAGCTCTGCAGCTCTTCTGGTACCAACTCTACACCTCTTCCGGTACCAACTCCATACGGTACTACCATCATGTTGGTCCGTACCCAGATTATAACTGCACTAGTCTGGTACTAAACCCATGCCTACATGATTCCGGTACCAGCATCCTACAGGATTTCGGTACTAGAATTGCACCTTGATTTCCATGTGGATAAAGATGAATCTCAAAATTTGGGGACATGGATTTTGTCCAGAGAGGCGTTTTTATGCAGACACATGTAGAAAAATTCCACTATATCACACATGTGAACCTACAGTTCAGGGGAAATGATTCAGCCTAAAATCATCAAATATTTCTAAACTGCCATATTGCACCTTGATTTTCGTGTAGATGGAAGCATATATTACAAAACCATCAAAAATATTTTTAGAAAATCTATCCAGCTACAAAACCCATAAATCATTTCTCAAAATTCAGAATGGATAGAGAGACATCGAAGGATATTTAACCTGAATTTGTAATATCTGGTGAAAAACCCAGATTTTGTGCATAAACAATTTAAACGAATTCTGAGTTGGGGGATTTGTTCTGATCCATCCCCATTGAATTTACTTGTATAAATATGAAGGAAGAAGTAGTAAGTAGAGGAGAATGATACATATTGTTATGCCGAATGAAATGTTGAACTACTGATTCAATCGATCAATTGAAGGAATACAAGTGATATTTTGTGCAATTCATGGGAATGAGTAAAGTGTTTTAGTCTGCAATTTCTTTAGAGGTACCTTGTTGGTTCGGCAAGGGCCCATCGCCCTAACCAAGGTAAACCTCCTTATATATGTCTTTGTGTATGGTACGTCAATTGTGTGAGTGTGAACACTTAATAGTTGTGTGTGTTGTAAATGATTTTAAAAGTACAGTACAGATTTATTTGATTTTGAATTAGTGTGAGTAAATGGTTATACATTGAGTAGAGTAGATAATTCCATTTCCATTTCTACAGATTGATGTTTAATTGATAAGAGTTTGATAGATGTGTGGGATTGTTAAGTAAACAAATGTTACTATTTTGAATTTATAACGTTACTAGACTTCATCTCTCACCTTCATGCTCCATATAATGAAGTATCTCAATTATATTGTTTGTTTCTTGTATTAAAGAAGGTTTGATTGGAATTGATATGGTTATGATTGATTTATTTCTAAGAGTGAATAAAGTGGATTGTTGATTAGTGTTTTAGATGCCACAAGAAGAAATATCTAAGTTCATCTCTCCATTTGATGAGCCTCTCATGAACATATTTGTTATCTAACCAAGAACCTTTTTCATTGAGTGTTTTTTTGAGAGTTTCGTTATCAGTTTTATCCTCTGAGTTTGAAGTTGTGTGAAGTGTTTAGATATCTCAAAAACAAAGTATTTTGTTATTGATTGTTTCTTGATTGAGCTATACTCATCAGACATAGATAAACCACCTGTTTCCGACACATATAGTGTAACAACTCTGTTGATTACGAATCTCAGTCAATAATTTATGTTTGGTAATATATTATGCATATAATTGCATCAACATAAATCAAACCTCCTTCACGTGCAATATTGTATATTTATAACCCTATAATATTCATCCATCTTACTCATATCTCTTCGAAGTCATACTCTGAACCATTCAGATTCATACCCCTCGCACATGCTCCTCTTGTTTTTTTGATGGTTAACTTTGATGGTCAACTCTGAAAAGGAAAAGAAAAGTGTATTTAATTATTGTAATATTTAATATTATATCAACTCAAGTCATCACCCTAGGGTGTTCACACTATAAAGGTGTGCACTCCTCTCGTTTGTATGACAACCAATTACAAATAAGAAAAGTTTAATTTAATATTATAAAATTTAGGTGGGACCTTTTAACACTCATGCCATTGCTCTAACAACTTCTCTCTTCATCCAAACACTCCCTTCAATTTAATCTGGTAGTCAACTCTGAAAAGGTTTTAGGATCTGTGCTAAATTATTATAATATTAAATTTTATATCAAGCCAGGCCATTGACTCGATAACTTCACTCTTCATTCAAACACGTCCTTCCCTTTACTCTCATGTCCAATTACAAATGTGCATAATTTAATATTTTTTATTGTAATGTTTAAAACTCCATTGGCCATCACACTATAAATGTTTGCTCTCTTCTCTGTTTTATGAAATATTAATATTAACATAAATATACATATTTATACATTGAGAGGGAGAAGGAAAATATATTTCCTAGGCCTTCAATAAATAAAATAACATTTTTACCAAAATTCTTCCAAGAGTGTTGAGCAGCCTACGCAAGGCGTAATTCTTAAAAATGAGAAATCTTAGCACGATTTAAACTTTTCCACAAAAGGGTAAGATTTAAAGTTTTCCATTACTCATGCAGTAGGCATAGATTTCAAGTTGTAATATAATAGTTTCCAACCTTAATACTCAAGTATTTAAACATTTAAATGGTAAATTTGAGAATTTACCAGTAGTTACCATACTTTACCATTCATTCAACGTTTCTGAGAAAACATATAATTATACATTTACATTTATAAATTTATGCAAATTATTCATTTAAATTATTTTTCAAAATATCACATTTCTTGGAAATTATATCCTCCATGGTAAAACTGTGTTTTTACTAAAATTTACTAATGTCCTATTTATATGCATCTCTTTGCTATTTTTAGGGAATAGTTACTATTCCCAATCTTTTCCCTTTTGACATCAAATTTACTGTGTAATTCATGCTAAAATTTCCTCTTTTTACCAAATTCTGATGAAGCTAAATTAACCACAATGCATTAAATTCTACATTTTATTTATTTCAAATTTAAAGCTTAAATTTGCATTTCTCATTCTTTTTCTTATTATTTATTTTTAAAACACTTGGGCTCTCTTTAACATTGAGCTTATTTCCTTAATATCAACCATGGGTTAGAACTTCCGTCAAATTTTGAGTCTAGTATATTTTCTAGACCAACGGAGAGGCCAAAGCCAACTGCTCGACCTTCAAGTTTTCCAATAGAAATTACATTTTCCTAATTACCAAGTTGCTCTATGAGGATTTTAGTGGTTTGAATTTACTAATACTTGGGGATTTGTTCATGCAGATTACTACAGGTGATCATCCAACACTGTGTTCCTAATCTGAGTAAGAACCCATTATTAACAACTTCCCTTTCCAAACAAAGAGAGGAAGAAAACCAACAACAAAATATGTTTTCTATTTTTTTTTTTCATATTCCCATCTAGCAAGATGGTCAGAGTGACAATTCCATCATTTGAACAGGATAATAAATTATACAATTATCTAGAACAAGAAATTCATAGTATAAATAAACTATTCATGACAATACAAGACACATAAAACACTTTTTTGAAACTTAGAAATAGCTGGAAACTGTTGAAGGGTGTGCCACTTTCCACCCAACCATAGGCACAACTACTCTTGGTGTATTTCACATTTGGCCACTCCCTAGCCAGAGTAGGATGGCATGAGAGAGGGTTCTTCTTTTTCTCAGCAAACAACGAGGAATGAAGGTTACTCTCCTTCTCCCATAGGAACCTGACAGTCCAATCTTCTATCCACCAAGAAAGGGGGCCTATTGTGATTGCTCACCCAATCACTCAATTTCTATACAACTATGTTTATCATCTTGATTAGAAAATGTTGCCCAACAGTTCCTGTACCTAGAACAATTTATTTTCTTATTTATCTTTAGAACCACCGATCTGCACACACTCTTCTTCTTCACATATGGTTCCCATACCCATTCGTGTGTCTCCTCTTCCTTCTTCCCATGCTTTTGCACTTTTTCTTTCCTTCTACAACAAGATTTCATGGGTCCATTTCCCAATTCATGGGTTAGATCAAGAAGTTTCCAGATGGGGTACTATGCTCATCTCCTCATTGATTCTTGAGGAAGACTTCCGAACTACTAGTTTGACTGGTAATTACATTCTCTAGGACATAAGACTATTTTGGGTCTGGGCATGTTAAATACAATAGAGTACTGGTCTGGCAGGGATCATCTCAACCATTATTGGTTCCCCTCACCATCCCCTCTCATGTATCATAATATGTATTGGCAACACCTTCAACAATTGTTCAAAATTTTCCATTTTTATTTAATATCATAAACATTTACATTACCTTCTTAAAAAAGGTTCATCATTTTCCAAAATGCACAGATAATAGATCCACCCATAGTATTTTAGTAACAACATAATTATATTTACAGGTTGGGGAAAACATGGGTATTACATACAAAGATTTGGGTCTCCATCTAGTTTCACTTGGGGATGACCTTTCTCACTATCCCAAGCACCTCCCATGGCATAAGAAAAGAGATATGATAGAGGAGGACATCCTTTCAAAATGTTCCTCAAGAACTCCTTCACGCGATAACAAAACAAGATGATGGAAAAATTCGCTGAGATCCTTTGATGAATGCCGATGAAAGGTGAGGAACCTTCAAAAAGTAGCCATTTCGGAGGTCCAACTACCTTCAAGGTCCAATTTAAAATTTATATCCCATTATTTGAAGGCTAGATAGATGCAGACGCTTTGGAGAAATGGTTGAATATATTAGAAGGGTATTACTCTGTTAAAAAAAATTCGATACTGAAAAGATCACCTTTGCTCTCAAATCCCTTTGCCATGTCAAATATTGGTGGGAATGTTACTAGGAGAGACATAATTGTAGAACCCATTCATGGGTCCTTTGTTTATGCCCTCAAGGAGGAGTTATACCTTGTTAGAAACTATGATGAATAGTACACGATATGGATGACTTTGCAACAAGAAATAACTAGATGGTGATGCAATGCACTAACATATTCCATACCTTACAATCAAATTTGGGTATCAAAGAATACAAGTGGCACCTGGTTATAAAGTAATGTAGTGGCCTACATAGGTACATACAAATAGAGATGAATTTCTTGGAAATATCCTCACTAGGAGTCGCTTATCAATATGTTATCAAAATTGAGTAAAAATTTAAGCAACAGAATAAGAGGGAGTTTGGGTCTGCAAATGCGCAACAAAAGAAGCCTAGAAAATGTGTCCCTAAATCACAAAAAGAGTGATAGATAAATTAAGTATAACCTCAAGATAAAAATTCCAAGTCACAAGAAAAAAAAGGTAATGGGAAAATGAAGAAGGACACTAGAAAATGGTGTGAGTTCCACAAAAGCCCTTGGAATAACACTGATGAATGCCACTCAAAACAATAATTTTTGGTTGAGATTAAAGAAAAAGAGTTGGACATTGACTTGGAATCTGATTCAGAGTAGGATGAGGGAAAGTAGATAATCAATGCAAAACTTAGTGCTACCATCAGAACCAAAAAATACAACCATATGAGTCAAAGGATTTTGAGGAAGGGGAGCACCTCTTCCATTCATAGATGTGGGTGAAAGGAACCCTGCTTCATTTCATTGTTGAAAATGAGATCAATAAGAACCTAATATGAGAGGAGTTCATCAAGATATTGAATATACCAATGGTTCCACGCCCCTAAACATATGCCATCAGTTGGTTGAGCTAGGGACAAGACCTTCGCATTAGCCAACAATGTCGTATATCCTACGACATCAAGCCCTTCAAAGATGAGGTATTGTGTGATGTTTCCCCACTCTAAGTTTGTGATGTTTCTTTGGGACAACCTTATATGTAGAAACATCATGTTGTTTATGATTCTTGACCCCAAGTGTCATTATATCTATAGGGGGGAATCCCTACAGGGTAATTGAGGTAGTCCTGACTACTATAATTTCATTGATCTCAACAAAACAATGCCAAAAGGTAATCTCATAGACTGTGAAGTTTTTCCTCTTCACGGTTTGATTAAAAGGAAATTGGAAGGTCACTGCGACCACCACAACTTCAACGTAGGGTCTGTCTACACAACATAAAATGTGGACAAGTGTAAGGTACTATATGTATTATGTAGAGAAGAAACATAATTACTATGATGAATATCGATAGAAACAACAAAATATAGAGGACAATGACACCACAAATAATACCCTTATTGATAGAAATCCAATTTCACTTGCCTCTCAAGGGGGAAACCTCCAGCAGAGAAGAGATGAATTAAAAAATAATTATGAAGAAAAAACTTTCCCATGCATTCTACTCCTACTTATACTAATTCTATCTTCTTGTTGGCATTTTGTTCCACTCTTGCGTGCATCTGTCCTTACGCTAGGGATTTTAGACCCAAGGTTTGTCCAGAGTTTACCAACAAAAACCCTAGAGCATCGACATATCAATATTCATCCAAGGTCAAGGGAGGTATCACCCGAGATGCAAAGAGGATCACAAAGATCATAATGTCTTGTGATGAAGATGAAGGCTGAACATACAAAAAACCACTAAGGCTAGCATTTATGCAACTCATTTTTGATAGATTATAAGGACTAAGAACTAAAACAATACACACATATGCAATCCATAAATGATAGACACATAATATATTACAACTTTTGCATCTTTATTACTGGAGCCATCCCATCACAACAAAGGTATACATTGTGCAAAACACACACACACACACACACACACACATATGAAATCAACAAAACTTCATATGTTCTCTATATAAATCCTCATAATTACAACGCACTGCACAATGTGCCTTTGGTTAAAAATTAGACATACAATAGACAAAAAAGTATATTCAAAAGAAATACAATATTACATCAGGATCAAAGCGAGCTCGATACTAAGGAATCAATGAATCTCTTCTAAGACATCTAGCTAGCCCCATTTTTGATATCACTGCTTCCTTTTATAACTTTCTCTACTTGGGAGCTCTTATCGCTTTCTATTGTTATCCACTCACTCAACTGACAAAAATACCTCGCATGTTTCTGGCACATGCCTATAGTCCATGTAGCCTTAAGGAATCCGGGAAATCTTAACCAACCTACCAACTCATCTATTGTAAGCTCCACGATCCCTTGTGTTGCTAGCAATAATCATTCGAGAGTATTCCCTGATGATTCTTTCTTGATTTTGGCATGAATCCTCTTGATTTCTAGTGCACATCAAAACTAGGACCAACGCATATTTAATAATATTTTAGGCCTATTGCGCACTTTCAAAAATCGGTCCGATGCACACTCCTTGTCATTATTTGTGTAGTTCCTTAGGCATGCACACAAATTTAGAATGAGCACACACAACTTCATTTTTTCTCGCGCGCAAACTAAACCCAAAACTTTAGGTGCCAACAATCACCCATCACTATTACTTGGCTTGTCCTCAAGCCAACTGCTGCAATTTCTAAAGGCAGACAATTTTAGTAAGAGAAAATCATCGTTCTGCAAAACAAGTTGTGCATATGGCTGGGCCTGAGTAAGAGAAAATCATCGATGTAGGTTGTAGTTGCAACTTAACACAGGTTCGTGAATGAATCAAGTAGACCACATGGTGAAATATGGAGTTGGAATGCATGTGGCCAGATTCTCACATGAGAACATTCACTGGTGTTTATGGATGGGAAGAAGGGACCTATTTAAATCCCACCAACAAACATCGAGCATTGAAGAGAGTTGAGGCTCCATCAAGAGAGTATAATTCTCTGCTTGTATTTTTATTTTGGAGGGGCCATACTGAGATAGCAATCTCGACCTTTCTACTGTGGAGACATTAAGGATCCATGGAGAGATGTGGGATGGGATGCAAACTCATTCAAAGGACACATTAATCAATTGGGTGTACCATTGGTTAAGTGATTTATAAATCACAACCTTCGTCTCGACATCCTTGGAATGATGGAGTTGTAATAATCAAGGATCTAGAAATGAGGGAGCCATATCCATGTCAACCTCAAAGCCGAGGTGTGGCTTCCAGAGTTCCATGTCTAGTAATAACAAGACCTAGTTGTAATGAAATTCCTTGGCCTCATGATAAGTATTGAGGTAGTTAGTGACAAATTCATTAAAAATATAAGGGGCCCAAGCCATCTGATTCTCCACCATGCAAAGCTTGGACTTGAGAACGAACCTGATAGGACATTAATCCTTTCAACACTTGCGAATAATATTACATGCAAGTATTTGGGTGGGAAATTTTATCACTGAACCATTGATTGCAGGGATGAGAACACCATATTTTCCCCTCCGTGTGACATATTTAGAATACACATCCTCTAGTGGTATATCCTTTGCCTTTAGATTATTTGTTTGGTTTTCTCTAGAAGAGGGGAAGCCAGAGATCCTGTGTATAATGTCCTGGTATATGAGATACAGTTGGTCCAACCAAAGGTATCCTCCTTGTACTCTCGCGAGGAGGACCTCGACACAAGACTGCATGACTTGGTCCTAATTGAAGTGTGGACATTTAAGGAGGGAGAAAATCTCATATCTTTTTAACGGTCTTTCCCACTCTTGGATTATAGTTTTTTCAGTTCCATCATCATGTCGAATGACTGCTATATATCTATCGACCTAAATTTTTTCGAAATGGTGGGGGTCACAGATGTTATAATAAACACACTTTAGTGAGGGGACCTTTCCGAATGGAATACCTTCTAATGTGACTCCTCAAGGTAGAAAATGATCAAGAATCAATTTTTTCTTTCATGGCCTTGACTTTTTGTCGGGCCTTGGGTTTGGTTGATGATTCCATGTTGGAAGTGGTGTTACTGGCATTGGATTATTCCAGGGATATAGAGGTGTGTGGATTGGTGAAGGATGTTCTAGAAAAGGTGGAGAAGAAGGGTCTGTAGCACAGAGGAAATCAGGGAGGAAGTGGAAAGGTGGAGTGTGTCCTTAACATAATGAAGTGATAAAGAGACTTGGCTAGTCATGCATGCGAAGTTATTTTCTTGTCCTTTCGGTGAATTGGATGGTACGCTACCCCACTATGGCCATTGGAATTTTCATGATGAATTTTAATCTATCACCCTCTCATTGATGCCAAGATTTTATCCCACTCCTACTATTACTTGCATTTGTTGCTAAATCAGTATAATCATCCTTCTGCCAGTGGTGTTAATGAGATTTATATGCCGAAATTGGATGAAGTTTACATATGAAACTGACCTTTCACCTTGACCATTATGAGACCAAATCTAGTGCTATAGTCATATATTCGATATAAATTATGACTTAAACCACATGACACATGCGTGAGATGAACCACTAGGGGTTTTGTGCATGTTCCTATGCACCCTAGTTGTAATTTCTTAGGTATCCTAGAGGGGCGCAACAACCCCAAGTGGGTTGTAATGTCTATGTATGCAGGCATGATCGATCAATTGC
Source organism: Picea sitchensis (assembly GCA_010110895.2). Taxonomy (NCBI): domain Eukaryota; kingdom Viridiplantae; phylum Streptophyta; class Pinopsida; order Pinales; family Pinaceae; genus Picea; species Picea sitchensis. Next base: position 49,115 of record SNQJ01S0022942.1, on the reverse strand, counting down.
GTGATTGGTCAATTTCCACGCATGAGGTATGAGAGTAAGCTCGACTGGTTTTGGTAGGATCCATTGACTAATTATTTCATTGACAATGATGTTGGAGTCATCTGTGTTCTCAAGGGGTTGGGTGACAATCGTGTAGGAAATATATCATCGTGGGATTTTGTGGATATCCTGTCCTTCCCTATGTAGAATTGGGGAAATAAAGATATAGGGTGTTTCTTGGGTAGATGGAGGAAGAAATTCAGGTACTGACCATGAGCGTTGCATTGTTGTTTAGGTATCCAATGCCTTTCGAAAACAAGTGTGTATCGATGAATGTTGAAATCGGGTCAAAATATCTCTCACATGGATGTTTCGATGACTTCCCTTTCACAATAAGGTTCTCAATGTGCATCCCACTAGCACGCAATAATTCCAATGAGCAATGTATCCAATGCGTGAGCCCTCTGATGCTCGGGAATGCCTTGTATCCATGCAAGAAAATTTTCCACCAGCTCTGATCCATTGTACCGGCATGAGACAAATTATTCTCCACACTCCTCTACAAAGATATGCACACACCTTTTTGTTTGTGATTCATATTGCTTGTTTTCCCACCTCTCCATGGAATCTTCATATTTCATGTTATAAGACTTGACACTTATTTAACTTAATTCTCCATTTGCAGTAGGGTGGATGTAGTCCTCCCTGCACCCAATGATTTTATAGATATTTTCAATGATTGAGCTCCGCACATCCTCATCCACTAGATCATTGTATATGTCACATTCATATGGATCCAATGGCACAACTACACATAGGGTGTCTATTTCAAATGATATCTGCCTCTTCTTGAATTTCAACACCGCATTATTATCAAAGGGCCAGTCAATGCCAAGCAAGGAAGGATATGGGTCAGAATCATCCATAATTTCAATGAACTCAAATTCATCCTTTGTTTTGAATCCTTCTATATTTACTTCTACTTTATCCAACCGGCCTATGGGGTAGATCTTGTATTGATTGGCTAAGAGGAACTGGATGGGTGACTAGACCAACTTGGGTTTACCCATCACCTCCCAATATTTCTTAAGTTAAATATTCATTTTGAATCCCATATCCAACATGACTCCTTCCATCTCATAGCCACCAAGTTCTACTGTCATCTTAAATTTGCATCCAGTGCACTTTTTCTTACTGACCTAACATACATCTCTTTCTAGTAGCAGAGTTGATATATTTTCTTCTAATCCCTATTCTCTCATCCAAGTAAGAAAAATTTATGTCAACTTTCTTTCTACCTTTGGATCATTCAACAATCACAAACAAAAACAAAAGAAATAACTTGCTTGATATTTAGATTCTTCCTTGTGATCCAAGTCATGCAAGACTTCTATGTGCATTGCTCATTGCAATTCCTCCTAGCGCTATTCTTCATATAATGTTTTCTTAGAACGTTGTAGCTTAGTTTGTTTGTGAGCTTACTCTATTTATTTTTGCATCGCATGCTATATTTCCTCTCACATGCGAGATTCTTCCAAATATCTTTGCGTCATGCATTGCAATTCCTCATGGGAACAATATTATTACAATGACCTCTACATCGCACATTGTACTTCTTCACGGATATAATATTCCTCCAACGACCTTTGTGTCACCTTCTAGACTTCATCTCAGATCCAAGCCTCCTCAACTGACCTCTGAGTCATGCATTTTAGTTCCTTGTGTGCTCTTTTTTCTTCCATATCTCTCTGTGCATCGCATAGGAACTATTTCTACCGGGCAACATAGAACCTTGGAGGGGGTTGAGAAACATTCTTTATCTTCTCGTCCAGATATTGAAATGAGCCTTAACCATGCTCAAAGTCTGCTCCTATATTAGCTCCCCCTTAGGTCACTACTCGGACATCAACCTCTTTGTTATCTTTCTAATTCTTGTGCGGCTCCACATGCACCATGTTGAAATTGGTGTTCTTGTCTTTCCACTTCTTTAGCAAGTCGGGATAGTCTTTGGAAAAATGATTGGGACTATGGATGTATGCGCAGAACATGCACAGTTTTGTAAAAAACTGTGATACATGGCAAATCTATATACAACTAAAACATGTGGGGGTTTTACCTCCCCCCTCCACCATATCCTCGGTCGCGACCACACCCATATCCACCACAGGGACCTCCTTGGTATCTGCCTCTTTCTGCACTATCGCACTCACCACCCTTCTTCTCTTCCTGTACTCAAAATGCATCGTGGGTATTATCTTGCATAAATTGGAGCAAACGAAAGATATTGACATCATGAACAATGGATTTACAAAATTCACAGTAGGGAGTATGGGTCATCGTCTGGTACTTTTGCAAATTTGGGTAGTGGGGTGGCACATGGCTTGACTATCTGCATATTTCACAACACTTTGTCTGTCTTGATGGAAATGGACTCAGTGCACCTATCGCCATATAATTAGGAAGTACCGTACATTCATCTTTGTGATGGCCTTCTGAGTGAAAAGTGATACGCCATACGTGATCATGCACGACTTTTGTCTTGGCCATATCTTGTAGCTACATCATCATATTGGCCAGCTATGACAGTACCTATGCCAAACTTGCTGATGTATCCACTCCTCCTAAAGTTTCCTCTAGTATCACTACAATTTCAACTACCTCTTTCTATTTCGTCACCTTCTGTTGGGTGAGTGGGACTTGGATATGGGGAAGTAACCCCACAATGAAACATTCTCTCTGTTGCAAGTCCTGGATTTGGAACCTTCTACTTGATCTCATTTATCTCAATGATACACTGGGATTTTGACTTAGGTTTCTTGAACTCCCTAAGTAGATCCTACTTAATCTTAGCCAAGGACATCATCTTTTCCGCTGGTGCAGTAGCCTTCTACTTCATATACAACATCAAGGCTCTGTCCTTGAACATGGTCTCCGACTGCGCAATTTTGGCTGCTTCATCTGTGATTCTCTTCACATACCAGATTGCTTCACGTGTAAACCAATTTTTCTTCGCATCGTCCTTACCCATTCCATGGAACACAGGTAGCCTCAGGGTACTGTCTTGATTTTACATCCTCAAACTCAAGCTAGTTTTTCCTCTCTTACTACTAGGGCTTTGAATTCTCAACACTAATCCTTCTTGGGGTGAAGTAATATTGACTTCACTCTCTTCTTCACTCATCTGTTTGTTTCTATCTTCTTCTTCTCTCTCTTCTACTCTAATTTCTTCACTATCTATTGTGTTTCTTCCTTGATTAAAAGTGTGCAAGGTGGGTGGTACAAAGTGTCAATGTTTCATCGAAACTTGTACAAGAGATTTGGCTAAATAAAGTACAAACAAAGCTTATCAATAAAGGAAGAGATATTCAATATGGAAAAATGAGAAATTATATTCACACTACACCAATGAGTTGATGATTGATACCTAGATGATGATCAATATGATACAATGAATGAGTGGAATACAATCATATATAGGGAATAACATTCCATAATTAAGAAAAGCAAGCAATCAATTATTTTTCTTTAGGAATTGGCGCAGACCCCCAATCCTCAGAATCGAGGTCTGCTCAGGATCGTTCTAATTCTGCCCTCCTGAGTCTGATTGACTCTTAGGTTCCTCTACAAGGAATCCTACACACACACAACACAGTGTTTTTCCACAGGTCCTTATGAGTATGCCCTGTGTGAACCAACACAAAGTACCACTCAACTCCCCTGACCACAATAAAATGATCGCACCCTTTTTCCTTGTCAGAAATTTCCTTTTCGGGATTTTGGGTTTCACGATTTTGCGAATCCTATTGTCAAAGTTCTCGACCTTTCCACCTTCCAAAACCCAAAATGCCGATTTTTCCCGAAATGCTTGGCCACGTCCTCTTACATAGCTGTATCGTGTTTCGTGACTTCGGGAGTTCCGGAACAAGGAATCTTGACCTCTTGTCTTCACAACTGCCGAAATGCCGAAACTCAAATCGTTCAGCAAAAGACTAGCTTCTATCAGAACTCTTTTTTTTTTTCCTTTCGGGGTTTCGGACTTCGCGATTTCACGAGTCCTTATGTAAGGCTTCCGGCTCTCTAACCTCCACAAACCCCGAATCCCGAAACAATATCTCCAATGGGATCAACAGCTATAAGCCTCCATTCGATCTGACGGTCCACGTGATTTCAGACTTTTGGATACCGAGAGTCCAAGACTCTCAATCCCAGAACATTGTCCTCTCGGGTTCCCGAACCCCGAAACGCCGAATTGCCAAAATGCCACTTCGCACTATTTCACATTTCGCAATTTCAGGGGTTCTCATGTAAAGTGCCCCAAATTCTTGTCAACGGGAATGCTGAAATCCCGATTCCCAAAATTCTGAAATACCACTTCACAATATCCTGGATCTTGCAACTTCAAAGTTCTAAGTGCAAGGGCCCAAGTTCCTTGTCCTCAGGACTTCCAGTATTCCGAATCCCAAAATGCCGAAATGATTTTCTTTTCTCTGGGATTTCGCGAACCGGGAGTTCGAAACTCCCGATTCCAAATCACTGTCTCCTTGAGATCCCAGATCCCAAAATGCTGAAATGCCAAAACACTCCTCCAAAGGTATTTCACGTTTCACGATTTCAGAGCTTCTGATGTGGAGCACTCTACTCCTTGTCAACAGGAATGCTGAAATGCCGATTCCCAAAATAATCTGATGCTCCAACAGATCACGATCAACGGTCCATGTTGAATCCTATTACCGGAGTGATGGATTCGTCCCTCCTTATCCACCTTGTAACTTCTGTTGATCTTACGGTTCTCATGATTTCGGGAGTTCTCCTTGGAGAATTTTGACTGCTCGATTTATTCCTTGACAACTCCTTCGAAATGAACCAATATTCTTGTACTAGAACTCAAATCCTACGAAACGAGTTTGACTCCCCCCTTTGAACACTTCAAAGGTGTTAACCCTTCTGATCTTTCCTCTGACAACTTCAAGTCACAAAAGAACTCCTACATGCACTCCTTGTGGCAGACCTTCAAATACTTCTATGTATTTGAACTCTCGATTATGTGCACCTTCTGCAACAACAACCTTCAATCTCTCTCAACCTTAGTTGATAAATTCTAAGGACTCAGCTAGCCTGTGCACACCTTGCACGACTCCTGTGCTTCACTTTCACTTCTGCTAGAATGAGAACAACAATATATCTCCTAAGCTGTCAGAGATGAACTCTAAACCTTTGTCAACGCACTCCTTACGGATGTTTCACTGCACTCCTTTCAGGAACTTCTCACTCGGGATGAGAAACAATTGAAACTCATTCCCTCTCTCTCTTAGAATTTAAACATTCAACTTGAAAACATACATTCACATACAACATAATAAAAAATGCATGACAAAGAGAGTAAGAATTTGTAAACATACCATCTAGTATGTATACACAGAAAAATATCATAACACCATGAGTCTGAATCAAAGATTCATATATTAATTCAAGCTTCTGTACATGGGTTCTCCTCTACAACTCTTCTACTACAACTCTCTTCTTCTCTATGCTAATGTGCTTAATTGATCTAATTCTGATTGATACAATGATACAAAGATGAGGGTGTCTATAGTCGTTTTCCCTCTTGTTCCTAAAATTGTCTAATTTGGAATTTAAATCTACCTACTTTCATTAACTATGCATAAATGCCTTAACTTTTTACAGATGAGAGAAATCGCTCATGATTTGTTTACAATATGTGAGTACGCCTCCTTTTAACTATTACATTTAATGTTTTAAAAAATATCTCAAAATGTGAGAAAATGTGTGTTGCGCTTTCCAACTGTCTTTCACCTCCACGTTCGTTTGCTGCTGGCGATTCTCCTGCATCATACTCCCTCGCTTGAAAATTTTCATGGAGTCCTGTTCATGAGTTCTTGCACGGTCTGTCCATGCTTCAGAATCTCTGCTTCATTCTCCCAACTGGCATCTTCAACTGGATGTCCCTTCCATTTGACCAAGTATTCAAAATACTCTTTTCTCCTGGTCCTCTTGCTGATTCTCTTGTTAAGTATACTTTCCATCTGTGGCTTTTGAGCTACAAGAATTTTTTTTGTCCACTGGACCTCTATCTATTCATTGTCTACTCCTGCTTCTTCATCTCTGTAAGGGTACAACTCTAAGATGTTGAATATCGGTGAAATTCTGATCCCATCGGGTACTTCGATCTCATATGCATTTGAACCAAATTTCTTTACGATCTTGCATGGTCCAATCTTCTTCATTTTCAGTTTGTTATATGTTCCCCTTGGCAACCTCTCCTTCCTCATGTGTGAAAGAATCATATCACCAACTTCAAATTGAAGTTCTCGCCTGTGTTGATCTACCCTGTGCTTGTATTCTTGGTTTGAACTTTGCAATCGCTCCTTGACTTGGCTACGAAGATCCTTCATTGCTTCTGCAAAATTCTCTGCACTAGCACTCCTGAATTCATTTTGTTCCGATTATTTCAATTCATAAACTCCTCTTGGCTGCATTCCATACACAATTCGGAATGGACTTTGCCCTTTTCTTCTATTGATCTAATCATTATAAGCAAATTCTGCCTGTGGCAGAATGTGATTCCACTGACTATAGTGTTTAGTCACTAGGCTCCTCAATAAATCTCCCAAGCTCCTGTTCACAACTTCTATTTCCCCATCCATCTGAGGATGATAACCTAAGCTAAATGAAAAATTTGTCCTCAACTTCTTCCATAAAGTCCTCTAGAAATGTCCCACAAACTTGGTGTCTCGATCTGAAACGATACTTCTTGGTAAGCCGTGAATTCTGACAACTTCCTTGAAAAATAGGTTCGCAATATGAGTTGCGTTGCTGGTATTTTGACATGGTATAAAATGTGCCATCTTTGAAAATCTATCTACCATCACAAATATTGAATCAAATCCTCTTTGCGTTCTTGGCAGCCCCAATATAAAATCCATGCTTACTGCATCCCACGGCCTCTCAGGTATGGGTAATGGCTGGTATAATCCTGTGTTCTGCCTTTTTCCCATGATGACAAATTCTACATTTGTCCAGAAATATTTTGACATTTGTCCTCATTCCTGGCCAAAAATATGAGCCATTCAGTTTTGAGAACGTCTTATCATGACCGAAGTGTTCGACCAATCCTCCATTGTGTTTTTCTTTCAGCAGATTCTCCCTCATGGAGCATTTTGGAATACATAATTGATTGCCTCTGAATAATAATCCATCCTGGATCATATATTCGGTCCATTGGCTTGTGTCCCTGAGAATTGGATTCTCAGATGCCTCGTATGCCTCTTTAAAATATGGATCGCCTCTGTACATTTCTTTGAGATTATCAAAACCCAAAGTTTTGACTCTAAATTCCTACATAAGCAAAGATTTCCTGCTCAAAGCATCAACAACTTTGTTAGCAGTTCCAGAAATATGTTTAATTACAAAAGTAAAATTCTGCATGTATTCAATCCATTTAACATGTCTTTGGTTCAACTTCTCCTGTTGAGTCATGAATTGTAAGGCATGATTACCGCTGTACAAAACAAACTCTTAATGAACCAAATAATGTCTCCATTTATTCAATGCTTGTATGACTGCATCAAATTCCTTGTCATATTTGGAGTACTTAACCTTCGCTTCATTCAGTTTCTCACTAAAGTTTGCGATCGGTCTGTCATTTTGGCTCAAGATCACTCCTATTGCAAACCCACTCGTGTCACACTTGACCTGGAATGTCTTGTTGAAATCTGGCAACACTAGAATTGGCTGTTCAGTAATCTGTTTCTTCAGCAAGTTGAAACTTTTTTCTGCTTCCTCTGTCTAATGAAAAGATTTATGTTTTTTCTTCACCGTGTCCATCATTGGTGCGCTAATCCCACTAAAATTTCAGATGAATTTCCTATAGAAACTAGCTAATCCATGGAAGCTTCGAACCTCAAATACACTTTTCGGCGATGGCCAATTCTTAATTGCATTCACCTTATCCGAATCCATTTTCAGCTCATCTGCAGAGATAAAAAAACCCAAATAAATGAGTTTTTTCTTCATAAATGTCTATTTATTCACATTTATCAGCAATTTCTCTTGCTACAATCTCCTCATTACTATAGCTAAATGCTTCAAGTGTTCTGCTTCAGTTTTGCTGAAAATCAATATATCATCAAGATATACAATGACGAATTTTCCTATGAAATCCTTCAGGAATTCATTCATCAATCTCATGAAAGTACTGGGCACATTTGTTAATCCAAATGGCATAACAAGCCATTCATACAACCCTTCATTCATATTGAATGTTGTTTTCCATTCATCACCTTCTCTCATACGAATTTGATGATATCCGCTTTTCAAATCAATCTTTGAAAAAAACTTTGCTCCACTCAAGCAATCCATCAAATCATCCATCCTTGGTAATGGGAATCTATATCTGATGGTAATCTTGTTGATTTCCCTTGAGTCTGTACACATTCTCTAGCCTCCATCTTTCTTTGGGCTGAGCACTGTTGGAACAACGCATGGACTCAAGATGTCTCTAATCAATCCTTTGTCCATCAAATCTTGGACCTATTTCTTGACGTCTTCATTCTCCTGTGGCATCAATCTGTATGCTGCTTTGTTAGGTAAAATAGCTCCAGGTATAAGATCAATGTGATGGCTTATACTTCTGATAGGTGGCAACGAACGAGGTAGTTCGTCCACTACTATATCAGCAAACTCTTCTAGCAACTTTTGGATTTCCTCTGGTAAATCATCCACTCTTGTACTGGTTAAAAAAATTCTAGGCTTCTTGACCACAATAAATTGTGTATCTTCCTTCTTCTTAACCTCCTTAAGAAGTTCCTTCCCACTCATGAGAAGTACAGTGTTGCTCACCTTTGGTTTCACTTATTTATCCTTAATCGACAACAACATGTGAGTTCTCCCATTCTTCTCCAGGGTGTATGTGTTCTTTCTCCCATCATGAATCACATTCCTATCATATTTCCATGGTCTACCCAACAATAGATGACAAACATCCATGGGAATGACATCACATAATATTTCATCCTTATATCTTCCTATTTTAAATTCAACTAAACACTGTTTAGTGACATTTACCTGATGTCCTTTTTGTAGCAATGAAACTTTGTATGGGATTAGGTGTTCAATAGTCTCCAGCTCCATATTTTCTACCATCTCTATAGAAACGATATTATCTGTGCTACCAATGTCCACAATAATTTTGCATACCCTGTCTTTGGTCTTGCAAGCGGTCCGAGAAAGTCTGTTCCTTTGGGATGAGTTCTCTACCTCCTTCTCTAGCTTCAAGAGAACTTTTCTCATCATCAGTGATCTTCCACCCTCAACATCTTTTGCCTCAACATTCTGTCCTTGTGCCTCGACAATGTGAGTTTCACCTTCTTCTTTCTTTCTATCTGGACATTCATAGAATTTATGTCCAATTTTCCCATAGGTAAAGCATTTTATTTCTCCACCTCTGCCTCTTCCTCTTCCTCTTCCTTTGGTTCGAGGAAAAGTATTTCTATCAGCATACTGTCCTCTTTGTGAGCTTCCACCTCTCTCAGTTTGAGTTTGAGGTTTCTTCCACTCTTCTTTAGGTTTCTGATTTCTGTCTTGGGCAATTGTTTTGCCTCAGGCTTGACTTTTGCCTCGACCTCTTTGACCTTGCTTTCGACTCAGCTTCTCTTCAGCTTTCAGAGCCATCTGATAAGAATATTCCACATTTATAAGGGTCATTATGCTCATATCCTCTTGAATGTCATATCTTATACCATTCATGTAACTAACAACTTTTTCATCATCGCTTTCCCGATGACTTGCCTTGATGTTTATCTTGTAGAATTCTTCAGTGTATTCTTTCACTGTCATCAACTTCTATTTCAAGTTCTGCATCCTCCGAAATAGAGTTATTTGATAATCCTTGGGTATGAATTTGGCTTTCATCTTTGGAACCATTCTATCCCAATTTTTGATTTTCTGCTTGCCTTTGCAGCGTCTGTCAGCCTGCAATTCATCCCACCATAATGTTGCATTCCCTTTAAGTCTGGTAACATCATGTTTAACCTTTTTGTCTTCCTCGACATCCTCATAGTCAAAATATTTATCCAGAGCTCTAATCCAGTCTAGAATCTCTTCAACGTCCAGGCTCCCCTCATACATGGGAATCACCATTTTTTCCTTGGCACCTATCCTTGCAACCGCCCTGAATAGGCCTTCATATGCTGCATCCTCGGGTGCAACTTCTTCTCCTTCATTTCCAGCTTTATTTTCACTTTCAACCTTGCTGATATCCCCAACGTTGACTATGCATCTCTGTGCTGTCTCCATGGCATCAAGCCTAGCACGTATTTCATGCATTTCCCTTTCCACTACTGGATCAGGCACTGGTTTGTCTCTTCTTCTTGGTGGCATGGTTGCAAATATTTTCTCCTTTCTCTACTATAGAAAGAAAAGAACTCTTACTAAGCTCTAATACCACAACCGACGCAGACCCCCAATCCTCAGAATCGAGGTCCGCTTAGGATTGTTCTAAATCTTCCCTCCTGAGTCTGATTGAATCTTAGGTTCCTCCACAAGGAATCCTCCACACACACAACACAATGTTTTTCCACAGGTCCTTATGAGTATACCCCGTGTGAACCAACACAAAGAACCACTCAACTCCCCTGACCACAATAAAATGATTACGCCCTTTTTCCTTATCGGGACTTTCCTTTTCGGGATTTCAGGTTTCGTGATTTTGTAAATCCTGTTGTCGAAGTTCTCGACCTTTCCACCTTCCGAAACCCGAAATGCTGATTTTTCCCGAAATGCTTGGCCACATCCTCCTACACAGTTGTATCATGTTTCATGACTTCAGGAGTTCTGAAACAAGGAATCCCGACCTCTTGTCTTCACAACTGCCGAAATGCTGAAACCCAAAACGTTCAACAAAAGATTGGCTTCTATCAAAACTTTTTTTTTTTTTTTTCCTTTCAGGGTTTCAGACTTCGCGATTTCGCGAGTCCTGATGTAAGGCTTCCAGCTCTCTAACCTCCATAAACCCCGAATCCCGAAACAATATCTCCAATGGGATCAATGGCTATAAGCCTCCATTCGATCTAACGGCCCATGTGATTTCAGACTTTCAAGTACCGGGAGTCCAAGACTCTCAATCCCAGAACATTGTCCTCTTGAGTTCCCGAACCTCGAAATGCCGAATTGTCGAAACGCCACTTCGCACTATTTCGCGTTTTGCAATTTTGGGGGTTCTCATGTGAAGTGCCCTGAATTCTTGTCAACAGGAATGCCAAAATCCTGATTCCCAAAATGCTGAAATACCACTTCACAATATCCCGGATCTCGCAACTTCAAAGTTCTAAGTGCAAGGGCCCAAGTTCCTTGTCCTCAGGACTTTCGGTATTCCGAATCCCGAAATGCCGAAATGATTTTTTTTTCTCCAGGATTTCGCGAACCAGGAGTTCAAAAATCTCGATTCCAAATCACTGTCTCCTCGAGATCCCAGATACCGAAATGCCAAAATGCCGAAACACTCCTCCAAAGGTATTTCACGTTTCGCGATTTCAGAGCTTCTGATGTGGAGCACTCTACTCCTTGTCAACAGGAATGCCGAAATGCCAATTCTCGAAATAATCTGACACTCCAGTAGATCACGATCAATGGTACATGTTGACTCATGTTATCGAAGTGATGAATTTGTCCCTCCTTATCCACCTTGTAACTTCTCTTGATCTTACGGTTCTCGTGATTTCGGGAGTTCTCCTCAGAGAATTCCAACCGCTCGATTTCTTCCTTGACAACTCCTTCGAAATGAACCAGTATTCTTGTACTGGAACTCAAATCCTATGAAATAACTTCGAATCCCCCCTTTGAACACTTCAAAGGAATTAACCCTTCTGAGCTTTCCTCTGACAAGTTTAAGTCAGAAAAGAACTCCTGCACGCACTCCTTGCAACAGACCATCAAATACTTCTACGTATTTGGACTCTCGATTCTGTGCACCTTATGCAACAACAACCTTCAATCTCTCTCAACCTTAGTTGATAAATTCTAAGGACTTATCTAGCCTGCACACGCCTTGAAGGGCTCCTGTGCTTCACTTGCACTTCTGCTGGAATGAGAACAATGGTATCTCTCCTGAGCTGTCAGAGATGAACTCCGAACCTTTGTCAACGCACTCCTTGCAGATGTTTCACTACACTCCTTGCAGGAACTTCTCACTCAATATGAGTAACAATTGAAACTCGTTCCCTCTCTCTCTTAGAATTTAAACATTCAACTTGAAAATATACATTCACATACAACATAATAACAAATGCATGACAGAGAGAGTAGGAAACTATAAACAGACCATCCAATATGTATACACAGAAAAATATCATAACACCATGAGTCTAAATCAAAGCTTCATATATTAATTCAAGCTTCTGTACATAGGTTCTCCTCTACAACTCTCTTCTTCTCTATGCTAATGTGCTTAATTGATCTAATTCTGATTGATATAATGATACAAAGATGAGGGTGTCTATAGTCGTTTTCCCTCCTGTTCCTAAAACTGTCTAATCTGGAATTTAAATCTACCTACTTTCATTAACTATGCACAAATGCCTTAACTTTTTACAGATGAGAGAAATTGCTCATGATCTATTTACAATATGTGAGTATGCCTCCTTTTAACCATTACATTTAATGTTTTCAAAAATATCTCAAAACGTGAGAAAATGCGTGTTGCGCTTTCCAACTGTCTTTCGCCTCCACAGTCGTTTGCTACTGGGGATGCTCTTGCATTAGGAATGCATGCATGCATAATATCATAATAGTGATCATATAAAATAGAACTAGTCAGTTAACTCCCACTGAACTAGTGTGCCGAAAATAGAAATTTCTCCAACACCCCCCTTGGACATCACTATGGAGTAAAAAATGAGTCTCGGCTACTAGGCCATATTAGGTACTCAAGTAGAATGAAAATAATGAACACTGAATAAAAATGAGTAAAGAGGGAAAACCACGTGGGAACAAACCCCCCCCCTCAAAAGACAATGCATCAAAATAAGAAAAGAAAGTTGTTAGGCAACTATGTTCTTCTCTCTAAGATTAACCCGCAAACTCTGAAACTTCTAATTGTTGAAATTATCCGTGAAGATGTAGAAATATTTATGGATATGATGAAGTCCTTTGGAAACTTGTTTAGCCTTGTACCTCTTGATATTGTGGACCCATCTTCCCTGAAAATATTTCTTTCTAGTGGAAGTAGAACCAGATCACAAGTTTGTTTCTCTAGGAGTGAGTCGTACTCCTTCTACATGGCTGCTTGCCATAATGGATTTCCCATAGCCTTATTATAACTCCGCGGATCAATATATTGAACCATATAGCAATGCACAGGGATCGCAGGTTCAGAAGATAAAACTAGATGAGAAGGCTCCTCATGCTGAGATCGAGTCCTCCTTGAATCCAATGGATTCCCCGCAAGGAAACCTGCTTCTTGAAGTGTGAATTGTGCCTTCTTGGGCATTTGTTGAATCTTCAAAGATGGCTTCTTATCTTGTTGTACTACATGCTTATTTCCATTTACAAAATCTAAGTGTATGGAATCATCTTTGATGATTGAAACTGATGGAAGGATAATAGTATGTGCATGTTGCACTGGAGGTGCATGCAAAGTACTCTCCTTATGTGTAAGTAGAAAAGAGTAGTCATCCTTAGAAAACTTAGTGAATTTATACAACCTTGACTTGTGATCCACGTCACCAATTGCAATAATGGAATTGTCATGATGTCAAGTGTAGAAACTGAATCTGATCTAAATTCAAACTTTTTACCTTTCTGAGTGATCTGATAAACTGAGAGCAGGTTAATAGAAAGCTTTGGAACATGTAAATATTCTCAAAACTATCATTATGGAGTTCCACTCTCCCCTCTCGTGCTATTGCTATTGGAGTATCATCCCCCATGAGAATAGGGGGTCTAGAGCATGAACTCAGAGAAGTAAAAAATTCCTCTTTCGCTACCATATGATGTGATGCACCAGAATATATAATCCATGTATAATATGAGGAATTAATTGCAACAAGAGAATGATTATTACCTTTATTAGGAGAAGGATCTTCTTCCTTCTGCTTATTGACTCCATATGGAATGAAGTTTCCAAGGTTGTTTTGTTGAAGTGCATGTCCCATAAGATCAACCTGCTTCTTCATGCATGTGGATTTTTCATGATTCGGTTTATTGCAGTAAGTGCATTATTTTCCCTTCTTCTTCTTCTTCTTCTTGGAATTTGAAGAGTCTTTGAAACCTAAAGAATGGTTGAAGGGTTTGGAATATCCCTCCTTCTCATTATGTTTCTCCTTTCTGTTATGTTTGGATGATCCCTTTCCATCATGGATGGTGAGTGCATGTGCTTTGGGATCCCTAATTAGGCCCATATTTATGAGTTTTTGTTTCTCATGTGTGAGAGAATAAATGAATTGATCCATGGCAGGAATATTCCAATTTGTTCCCATGAGATATTTGCCAGAATGGAAAGTGGAAACATAGGCAACATATTTTGGTCCTAACTTGGCCAATATTGTTAGAATAAGTTGGTCCACTTGTTTAGAATTATCAATACCATAAGATGCTAAGCTAAATATCAAAGATTTAAACTTATTAAATAAATCATGTATATTATCAAAAAATTTAGGATCCAAAGTATTCAACTCTACATCGAGCATATGACCTCTCATCTCATCCTTCATTCCAAATAGACTTTCCAAGGTGGTCTAGATTGCGTTTGGAGTCTTTCATGCAACAACATGAAACCATAAATCAGATGATATCAATTCAAGAAGAAGTCTTGTGGCTTAATCCTTTCAGTTCTCCCATATCATCTTCTCAATTGTTATTGTAGGTTATGTTTCTGTCTCCATCGTCAAGTTGTACAGTCCTTTCCTTCTGAGTTGGAATTCTTCCTTCGACTTCCAATAAAAATAATTGTATGGTTTGAGGATTACCACCAAGTTTGACTATAGAATATGTGTCATATCCATCTCTCCCACTATGTATGAGAACTCCTAAAAGTTTACTCTCAATATGCAAGTGAAAAACTTAGAAATCACTGCAGAAAGGGCACTTTAAGCGGAAAATTCGAATCAGTTTTAGGAGGTAATCTTCTAGCTTATTTTTTGAGAAAACGGTAAGGCATTTCTCCAAACGGTTGAAAAACCACTTGAAAAATGGGTCAATTTATGACTCTCATGAGTCTTTTCCTCAAAAATTTAATATTTTGGGAGATATAACTACAACATGAAAGGTCTTTTTAGAGGCGATCGCACCTTACCTTAAGAGACAGAGCGACCAGTCTTTAGTTGGTCTCCCTTTTCCAGTGTATTGGGGGAAACTTGGTCACCCTTTTCTAGTGTCTAGGGTGAGACCAACCAAAATTTTTCAAAATTTGTAAGTTTGGGTGTGATGGTTGCTCCTTTCAACACGGAGAGGGTGCGACCGTGTATGTTACACTGATTTACTTGCCGATACTATGATTTCATTACTCTCTAGCTTGTCTGGCTTGCACCAAGTAGCATAGCTCTGATACCATGTCAATGTTTCATCTAAACCTGTACATGAGATATAGCTAAAGCAAGTACAAACAAATCTTATCAAGAAAGGAAGAGAGATTCAATATGGAATAATGAGAAATTATATTCACAGTACTCCAATGAGTTAATGATTGATACATAGATGATGATAAATATGATCAATATGATACAATGAATGAGTGGAATCCACTCATATAAAGGGAAGAACATTCCATAATCAAGAAAAGAAATCAAGCAGTTAACTTTCCTTAGGAACGGATGCATGTATAATAGCATAATAGTGATGATCTAAAATAGAAAGCCTAAAATATAACTAGTTAGTTAACTCCCACTGAACTAGTGTGCCGAAAATAGAAATTTCTCCAACACAAAGGGGGGGTACATCCATCTTCTTCTAAAATTTATTATGAGGTGACCTAGAGATATTCCTACTTATAGCCGCACAAGACCATATATGACTGCCCATTCGTCTCCCCCACCACTAGGGAGCCTCCATATTCCTTTTCTTCTAGTGCACCAACATGTTGCACTCTATCTTTTGTTCCTCATTGTGCATCATAAATATATGCTCTTTCTTCTGACCCTATCCATGAAGTACCATTTTGTATTCCATCTTCCTCTCCTAACAACACATGACTTCTCTGTGTTCCAAATTCTTCTCTTATCAATGCACCACTGCTCAATGCATCAACTTATTTTATTATCAATGCACCACTACTATGCACTTCATCTTCCTTCAAGGTTTCAACACTCCGCAATATCCAAAGGGGAAGAAATTAGTCACCCATTACCTTACTATTATCACTAATGGTGTCCCCACTGGACACTCTGTCATTTATTCCATGCCTCTACGCGGGCTTATCTTCATTTGTGCTAGACTATGGAACAACATACTCCTCTGCACTACCACCTAGTGTGGCCCTTTTTCTCTTCATATTAGACTTGACTCCTCATCATTCACCCATAATTAACCCTTTTCTATGTTCATCAACCCCTTCTCCATTCTCATTCTCATTGAAAGAATCAGTGTATTCTATCAAAAATTCAATCATGTAGCCTTGTTTTATCTGATCAAACCAAAATATAATAGCACGAGTCCATTTTTTGTCCAACGCTTTCAATCTTTCAGGATTGGATTGATCCCAGACAACTGGATCCAAAGGCCACACAATAGAATTGGTAGCATCTTGTCTTTTCAACCACTCATGCAACATAAGAGGGAATTCATAAATGAACAAATCATGCATATCAATGTAAATATACCTATATTTCCAGTGTTGTATATTGACTCTTAGTCCCAGGGTGTCCCGCAGGGAAAAATCATGTTATTTAGGAGACAACCAATCTTGAATTTCCTCAGATGTATGCCACCTCACCTAGTGACTTCATTATTCCCAACAATACTTTCAGGTCCCGACAATGAAACCATTTGTTGGAATTTTGTTCCACACCTACATGCATCTGTCCTTATGATGGGGAGTCTAGACCTAGGCTCCATCCACATTTGAAAAAAAAAAACTCTAGAGCATCGAAATATGAAGCGGGCCAAGGCCAAGTAATGTCTCACCCAAGATGCAGAGAGGATCATAGAAACCATAAGGTCTTGTGACGAGGATAAAGGATGAAAATACAAAACCCATCAAGGTTAGCATTTATACAACTCATAACTGATATATTATGAGGACTAAGAAGTAAAAAAATACACACATATATGCAATCCATACATGATAGAAACATAATAGATAATAATTGTCACATATTTATTATGAGAGCCATTGCATCACAACATAGGTATACATTGTGTAGAATAGATATACATGACAACCATAGAAATTTATATATTCTCTATATAAATCCTCATAATTACAACACACTGCATAATGAGCCTTTGCTCAAAACTCAAACATACAATAGACAAAAAAGTTTATTCAAAATAAATACAATATTACAATAGGTTCAGAGCGAGCTTGATACTAAGGACTCAATCAATCACTTCTAATACATCTAGCGAGCCATATTTATGATAACATTGCTTCATTTTATAGCTTTCTCTACTTGGGATCTCTTGTCTCTTTCTATTCTACTCTGTGATCGACTGACAAAACTACCTCGCGTGCTTCTAGCCCTTGCCTATAGTCCATGTTTCCTTCAAGAATATAGAAAATATTAACCACCCTTCTAACTCATATTTTGTTAGCTTCATGATCCCTTGTGTTGCTGGTAGTAATCATTCAAGAGTATTTCTTGATGATTCTGGCATGTGTCTTCCTGATTTCTAGTGCGCATAAAAAATGGGACCAATGCATGTTCAATAATATTTTAGGCCCGTTGTGCACTGTAAAAATTTGGTCCGACGTGCACTCCTTGTCATTCTTCATGCACTTCCTTAGGAATTCACAAAACT
>SNQJ01S0022942.1:0-12279 GCA_010110895.2 Picea sitchensis | reverse complement strand
TTATTAAAGTGGGGGAGTATTAAAAGATAGGAATTTTTAAATATATTGAAAAGATAAAAGAACTGCATTTATCTTTAGGTTCAAAAACAAAATAAGAAGAGAGAATTAATAAATGAAAATTAAGAATTTAAGGAGTAAATTAAAGAATGATTAAGGAGAGAATTAAGGAGCAAATTAAGGAGTAAATTAAGGAGTAAATTAAGGAATGACTAAGGAGAGAATTAAGGAGCAAATTAAGGAGTAATTTAAGGAGTGATTTTGAGGAAGTGAGGGAATTTGAGTCTTTTAATTATTAAAAGAAATTAATTTGGAGAACGAGAGGCATGTGTGACACTTGGGCGGTGGAGACTGTTAGAGGGTTGACATTAAAAATTAATAAATTAATGATTTAGGGTTTTAGTTAAGTCTCAAAATTTTGCTATAAAAGAAAGGGAAAGGAAGGAGAAAAGGGGGGGAACGGGAAGCGTAACGATACGCTGTCGAATTGGGGCTTGACGGATTGCTTGTGTGGAGTTGGGTATATCTCAGCTGTGTTGGAGTGGTAGCTCAGCCGTTGAGGCAAGCTGAGATGCTAGTTTATCTCTGGTTCTTGTGTGGTCCCTTTGCGGCTCGGGGGGCTAAGGGGGAAGAAGAGTACCCCTAGCGTTGGCTAGGAGGTACCGGTGAGTATTCGGTGGTCGGCAAGCAGGAGAGGCACGGCGCGGAAGCGGCTCCGAGCACGTGGACGTCATCGAGGCAGGAGATAGGCAACGGTATGACTCGTAAATCCATAGACTAGAATGCATGTGTATTGTCTTGTTAGTAAAGTATTTACCTTAGTTATTAGCGAGATGATGAAATTGGTTATAAATGAGTTCCACCGGATATAACGGTATGAATCAGTTCGTGAATGACCTTGTGTTGCGCAGCCAACCTATTTTTTTTATATAAATGTTGTGTTGCCCCTATTTTTTTTATTTATATGATTTCGCCACCGTATGTTCATCCCTTGCGAACTCCCTCGTATCACCGGTGGAGGATGGGCCTTCTGCGCATGTCGCTCACACCTTCTATGTTCCATCGTCTCAATTTGGTTTTTTTTGTGCACGAGCCCTTTTTTTGGGGAATTTCCTTATGCAGTGAGTAATTTGGGAGGGGGTTTAACCTTCATAAGAAGACGTCTCGTTTGTAACTGTGATGGGAAAATTCGTTGTTTGATATTTCCTTCCTTGGGCGTTGGGTTATCCACGGGCAAAATCGTTACTGTGGGTTTTGATTTTTTTGGCATTGAGTTCGTTGGTTTCACCTTGGGTTGCAATGAACTCGTCTGATGCATTGAGGATGGGCTGCGAGGGGATTGTTCTATTGAGCAGCCCAAACTCGATTAGGCGTTGAATTCCCGTATGGGCGTTGCATCCTGGGCACGGTCGGGGTTTCTGATGTTCGATTGGGAACCCAGTAACTGTAAATTCCATCATACCGTTTGCATGTGCATTTTTTTCCGAGCTGCAGCGTGTGAGTGGTTAGTGACCGTCTCACACTGAGAATGGGCGTGCTGTTGCATTTCAGACCGCGCATCTGTGTTTAAACAGTCCTGCAACCCCTTTTTTCGTTGTGTACTAGACTCCCTGTGGATCCTCCCTTGGCTTGGTGTTTGATGATTGGGCTCCGACCTGTGTGTTGAACGATTTGGTATATCGACATATGTTGTGCTTGAATCACCCCAGTTAATCTCTCCTTCGAACCTAACTGCTGTTATCCACTTTTTGCATTTTCGTATTACTGTTCGTCGTATCAAATTGTATCCCAAGTTGCTTTTTCACACATTACCCTCCTTGTTGTGCGTTTTTATTCCGTATTACCTGTTACCGCCTAAACCACAGTCCCTTTGTTTCACGTCTAGTTTCGTTGGGATTTTATTCCATGGAGCTACGGCAGTGGCATTAATAAACTACTAGTCAGATCGCTGGATTTCTGCGTGGCGAATTTTACCGATTGACTACTCTTCAATCGTTGTGATTCTGGCATGTAGATTACTGCCACTACTGCGTGGTGAATTCCCTGTTCAACTACTCGTCAATAGTTTGAATCTGGCACCTTCTTTTACTGTCACTGCTACGTGGCAACTTAAATGCCTCTGACGCATAAAAATTTGGTGCCGTGTTATCACCCAGTCTTGAGGGTTAACCTGACTTCGAATCTAACTGACTCTTCTTGTAAATCCGTTGTACTGTTCGTCTTGTGTTTGTTTTTTTCCAGGTTAGTCTTCTAAATTTTTGCCCCTTTAATACGGTTGTTAAACTGGCTCATAACTACTGTGACTATCGTATTCGGTCCTGTAAATAACATAGTTATGGATATTTCAATGGAATGTTATTATCGGATTTCATTAAATTTCAATGTGATATTACTGTGATGTCGTTATGTTTATCAAAATGATTAATTCATAAGCTCATTAAATAATGATTTCACTGTATCCGGTCATTGCCAATAAAATGGTTATCGACATTTTCAATTATCGCTGGGACGTATATTATTGGGGTATAATTAATCAAGTGCAGTTATTACTCGATATTATCAAAACGTTGTTATGTTTTATACTATAGGCTCCTTAATCATAAACATAATTAAGACGTATATGCTTCATGGATTTAATGTCAATGAGACGTATATATATCGGGATGCACTCAATACTAATGTGATGTAGTTATTCAATGTGAATAAGACTGTTATTATGTTTATATATTATAAGATCATGTAGGCCCATAAATTATTGCTATACCTTGTCATACAATTTCTGTAATTATGCCAATAAAATGGTTATCGACATTTTCAATTATCGCTGGGACGTATATTATTGGGGTATAATTAATCAAGTGCAGTTATTACTCGATATTATCAAAACGTTGTTATGTTTTTATACTATAGGCTCCTTAATCATAGACATAATTAAGACGTATATGCTTCATGGATTTAATGTCAATGAGACGTATATATCGGGATGCACTCAATACTAATGTGATGTAGTTATTCAATGTGAATAAGACTGTTATTATGTTTATATATTATAAGATCATGTAGGCCCATAAATTATTGCTATACCTTGTCATACAAATTCCTGTAATTACGTTGATCGATTAATTTCGGCACTATTTGTAAATGTACACGTCACTGCAGTCACCATTCATATCCTCAGTTATGACGTTGTTTTGACTTTAATTTTGAGAAAGCTAAGGTATATGAGATTACGTCATGCGTAGCCTTGACAATTTATTGGCATCAAAGGATGAATAATGGTACCCTAGGTCATTGTACAGTTAGTTTCATGAGCATTGTTGAACATCTATTGCACTGAAAGAATGACCATTGTTGATATAATGATGATATCCTATTAAACATGGTTATGTATGATATGGTAGTGATCTTGTCAATTAATGTTAATAGTAGCATTGTGGTAGGTTAGCTCTCCAAATCAAGCAGTTCTTGAAAATTGTTATGTAATTAAAGCGGAGCAACACCATTCACCTGAAGTGTTATATTATAATCCAAATTAAGACTGAATTGGTTGCCAGCCAACGATGTGAATTCCTACGGAACCACCTATCCAAGGTAGCCGAAACATCATTGCTTGGATATTATTTGTTAAGGAAAATCAAATTTAAATTGGAACATAATTCTCACCGCGTCTCCTAGGACAGGAGCCTTGTATGAACCGAAGCAGTTACAATGGATTGCACTCTTAGAAAACATATGCTGTCTAGGGTTTCTGGAAATGATTGATGCTTGTACTTTGAAGTGCAAGAGTCCCTAAGGAAAGACACCCAATTTATATGATGGACTGTACGATCTGATTAAAGAGTTGTTGATGACCACACTGATATTGAAGGTTTCAAAAAAAAAAAAAACAAAAAAAAAACTTTTCCAATTTTCACCTGTTGCTAGAATGGTTGTCTAACATGGAAGGACTTTACATTTCTACTAAGAAAGATTTATACTTATCCACTTTACCTTCTACATTCAACTTCTTCTTAAACAACCATTTTCTACCAACATGAGTTTTTCCAACTGCAATCTCAATTAGATTCCAAGGCTCATTATTGTTCAAGGCCATCGTTTCTTCAACCATGGCCTTCTTCCAGAGTTTACCATCCTCTAAATCCACTACCTCTTTAAAAATTCAAGGATCATCATCCGTAATAGATAAATAAAAAATAGATAGAAAATCGAGGGGAATATATCTTTTTGGTTTCCTTCTTTATAGAATCGATCTCCTGAATATTAGAGTATGAGGTTCCTCTTATTCGTCTTTTGGTTCATGTTCTTCTGTTGATTCAGATTTAGATTTTTCACACTCCAAATCCAACTCTATTGTATTCCGTTCTTTTTCCTTTGGTAGGACTTCCCATTTGGGAACATCTCTAACCTCTCTAAAGACAACATATTTATCTTAAATATTATTCTTAGTTATTGGGTTCCAAATTGTATATGCTTTTAAACCATCATTATCACCAATAAAGATACACTTTTCATCTTTATTATCTAGCTTACTCCTATTTTTACTTTGGAACATATAGATAAGCATCACAACCAAAATCACTAAGATGTTAAAGAGAGGGTATTTTACTAGTCCATGCCTCATGGGGATTTTGTTTCAAAAAATTCTAATGAGGGTGATCGATTTACTATGTAACATGAAGTATCTACTTCATCTTCCTAGGATTCCTATCCTAGCCTATCACAAATATATTTTATCTAGGGGAATAATATGGGGTACCTATGGAGGTACCAATGGGGAATAATAGTAGATATGTATCGTTATGTGAGGAATCCACTTTTTATAAATAAGGTGTAGTGTGAACATAGTAAATTTAAGATGGCTTACTAGAAGGTTCCACTTCTAGAATGTTACTCCTCTAGAATGTTCATAGGTGGTTGGTAGCACTATATATAGAAGGAATGAGCAATGTAATGGACATGTTGAGAAGTATTATATTTGGAGCATAGATCATTAGGAGTTTTCCCCCTTGAAGAGGCAAGTGATTAGGACTGGATCCCTTCCTTTAAAGGATTTGTTGTACGATTTTTCCCTACCCTAAGGGTTTCATAATAATAAAGTGTGGAATTTTCTATATTATTCTTGGATTCATTGTATAAGGTTATATGTGTATATATTTAGTACTTAACAAGTGGTATCAAAGCTCTTTCTTTGGCCACAAAAAAGGGGAATTTTGTTTCTCTATTTTGCAAGGTTTCAAATGAAGAAGAAAAAGAGGTCCATGATACTCCAGTCAATTCCTGTAGATTTATGTTCAGAATTCGATAAAAAATGGTTGCATATATGAGTTCCTCTCAGAAAAAAAAAACCACTTTCAAAAAAAATATGTTTGGATTAGAGTTTGGGAGACCAAGATATCATTGATTTAAAATCACCAATTTTCAGGGTTTTTATGTGAACGACCATGTGATTTTGTCGGTTTTTGTATAAATCGGTGCCAAAGTTCCCCAAACAAATTTTAAATATGATTTCCTCAAATAAAATTATCCACTTAAAAAAAATCATCCAAATCAGATCTCCGGAAGTGAAGATGTTGCTAATTTAAAATCAACAAATTTTCGGTGTTTTTTCATGATGACTGCGGGACTACAAAGCTCATACATTTTGACAGAGTGCTCATATTATTTCCATATCAATGCCATTGGATAAATTATTTTCAAATATTTCTTTTGGTATATTATATGTGGTTCTTTTGATGGATATTCCTTGCATTGAAAATTCTCCTCTTCAATCCTTCGAAGTATGCAATACATTAAGAACAAATTTTTCCAAGACATCAATGATAGTTCTTGAAATATTCAAAAGAAATTAGCTAAAACACAAGAGAGATATCTTATGGAGGAAATAAAGGAAGCATCTAATCAAGAATAATATGCTTGGTATAATTTTGAGGCCACCTATGATGATTGATATATGGATAGTTGTCATTTTTTGGATAACTACTTTTGTTATGTTAAGTACCTATACCATATCTACAAATATACTTCAATAGGATGAAGAAGAAACCATAAAACATTCACCATAACATGAGCACAAGAATGTAGACAAAACCCTTGAGGTAGGGTAACACCATATATTAATCCTTAAGGAAGGATACCACTCCTCAAGCAATGCTAGATACATTCACAATATTCTTCACTCTATTTCATTACATTGCTTACACTTATTTATATATCTCTCTATCTCCTAGGAACCTTATAGAGAGGCTTATCACATTTATTACATTAAACTACCATAGTGGGCCTTTATTAATATAGTGGACCTAGTCCACCTTACATTGAATGACCACATTCTCATATATTAAATGACTTCCAGTAATAATACATAACCACATTCCCATTGGGTACCTCCCTATGCACCCCATATTACATCCCTAGGTATACTACATTCCATCCCCCTTCACATGTTTCATCCTCGAAACATGATAAGAAACCATACAATATGACCGACTAAGCAATGTAGCCAACTAGTACCAAGTAGGACCATCCATCCATCCCAATGGAAGTTAAACATGATGTCCATCTGCTTCCTTGTCACCATGATATTGCTCTGCATCACGTCGTGGTTTCCATGAGATTGTTTATGTAGCTTGAGATCCTCCCATAGTGTCGGTAGTCCTCCATGCACCTCTTGGTCGGTTTCCTATCTGGTGCCCTGCTGGTGCATATATGTGTTAATGCACACACCATTGCCTTGATGATTGTTGTGTCTCTATATGATCTGGATGGAGATATACAACAACTGTAGGAATCTGTTCTTTTTTCTTCAAATATGAAACACTTTGTGCCTTTCAGTCAATGACCGCCTTATCTTTCTGATTATGTCCTTCCTGTAGCTTTTCTTCATCTCCTTCTATAGACTCCGCCTTTGATTCAACTTCAGACTCGACAATAACTTCTTTGCTAGCCTCCATGGGCCCATATTTATTACTAAGAGACACATCCTGCAATGTGATTTTCTTTTTCTTGTACCACAAATTCAAAAACTTCTTTTTCACATTAATATTAATGGTACCCACTAATTCTATCCAAGGATATCTCAAAATAATATCCACTTCATCCATATCCATAGCATACAAATATCAATACAACACATATTTATCCATGGTAATATTCAAATATTTAACAATTTGGACATTTTCACCCTCAACCTGTGTGCTTTGAAGATTCTTTATTGGAACTTGCAATCTATTAACCAACTGAACATTGATAAAATTTTGTTGGTAACTGGGGTTAATAGAAACAATGACATTTTGTTTATGGATACAACCATGAACTTGTAATATAGATTTTCCACATGAAAATAAACTCTTAGTGATGTATTTATCCTTACTTTGTGTATGACACCAATTGTCTAAAAGTAATTTTTCAAGTGCTTCATCAGAAAGTGACATCCACTAAGAATGGTGAAATGATTTCCACCATATGAGAGCATCACCTTTGAAACCCCATTCTACAAAATATTTTCACTTCTCTTTCCATAATGACTTGTGAGATTGTATAAATTATTTAATACTAGGGCCATAATCTCTTCCACTAAAAAATATTATTCTTGGAATAAATCTTCAATAAAAACTAGGGTGTAGAAATAACTTACTGCAAAAAATCGCGGCTTTTTTCAGAAAAACACTAAAAAACTGTTGAATTTAAAATACTCATAAATTTACTTCCCAGACTCCGTTTTGGTCGATTTGTTTTTTGAAATTGGGTATTTTTCCGAGAGTAATTCAAATATTCAATTTTTTTGGCCAAATTATACACATAAAGTTTCATATCTGAACCTGAAGTGAGTCACCCTCTTTTTTCCCTAGAAACAAAAATCTGCAAAAAAAGAAAAATATTCTTCCCTTCTTTGGCCAAGGAAATTTCTCTCATAGCAATTTTTAAGTACCTATACTAGATATGAAAATATACTTCAATAAGACCAAGAATAAACCATAAAACATTCACCATAACATGAACACAAGAATGTAGAAAAAACCCTTGAGGTAGGGTAACACCATATATTAATCCTTAAGGAAGGATAACACGATATATTAATCCTTAAGGAAGGACAACACTCCTCAATAAATTCTTGATACATTCACAATATTCTACACTCTATTTTATTACATTGCTTACACTTATTTATATAGCTCTCTCTATCTCATAAGAACCTTCTAGAGAGTCTTCTAACATTTATTACATTTAACTACCATAGTGGGATTTTATTAATATAGTGGGCCTAGTCCACCTTACATTGAATGACCACATTCTCATATATTAAATGACTTCTACTAATAATACATAACCACATTCCCATTGGGTACCTCCCTAGGCACCCCATATTACCTCCCTAGGTATACTACACGTTAAGACATAGACAAAGCCCCTTTTTGTGTGTCAAACCCATTGTTAAGCCCTAGATATTGAATTATTACATTTATAGTGTTATAATTGTATGTCGGCTAGAACCATTCATGGTACCCTTTCATTATAATTGTACCCTTTGTCTCCTATATATATACCAAGGAGACCTAGTCTTAGGATAATGTTATCTCATCTCATATTGTATTGTGAATTGGATATATTGTAAAAGGAGGTTTCCCCCTTGAAGTGGAATGTATTCATTAACTTTTTATCATTTTTAAGGTGTTGGAATCATAACATTTGTCATTAGAGCATTGGTCCTAGGGTTTTTCTTATTCAAGCGAGTCATCTTGGAATTTTCGCTATAATATTTTTTCATGATGATTCAGATAACAAAAAGTGGAGGTTATCTATAAGACATATCAATGTACCTAGTGTTATAATTTCATCTTCTGGGTCATTATAATTTCATATATATACCTCGTGGAAGATAGGGTTTGTTGACTAGTCCTATAACTAGTCTCAAACACATGTTATGGGAAAAAACATCATGTTTGCTTCAACAAGGATCCAAACTATGTCAAACCTATTTCCTTTGAAAGAGTAAATTCCATATTATTTATGATATAAATTTTAGAATCGGTTATTGAATATTGGACACGTTGAATTCTATACAAGTTCACTCGCCTGGAAATGCCAAAAATCAGCAAGGTTTGGGAAATTTACCCTAACTTTCACTTGGCACATACAATTTTGGTTAGACCTATGGAATTAAAAAGAAGAAATTCTAGAGTAATACAAGCCGAAATTGCAGACTCATACGAGAAAAATATTCATAAATACATCATAAGGAAGGTCATTCAGGAAGGTATATTCCAAATTAAGGTCTTGAAAGGTACACACATTTCAATTGGCATAACTTTTCATTGGAAGATCTGTTTTTGGTGATTCAAAATTTGTAATAAAGAGAAAAATGAGGAGAATTATCATTTTCTCACATGGCTCCAAAGGCTCCTCCAAAATTTACTTAATAAGATAAACCTCCAGAGAACTCAACCATGACTCGAGATGAAATTGAAGAGAATTATCACTAGATGGAAAAGAGGATCACTGAAAATAGAGAAAACATGGAACACAAGGTGGATGAAACTATGAAAACAAATATGGTTGAAATTGAAAATAATGTGGATAAGAAGATGAATGAAAATAGTTCACACATGCAAAATAATATGGATGACATGAAAAATAAGTTGGATGACATGAAAAACAAGATGGATGAAAATATAAAAAAATGCATGAAGGAATTGCAAAATTTCTTGTCTTTCATGATGTTTCATGCTCTATATGATAGAATCTCTAAATAAGATATTAAAATGAAAGGAACTTAGGAAAATAAAGGTAGTATTCCAGTTGAACAACCTGTCGATAATAAGCAATTTTCTAGTGTATTTAACTCTAATAGTGGAATTAATAATGATGGGGATCCTAAATTCAACTTTCCCAAGATTGAATTAAATAAGTTTGAAGGAACAAAGGTATTTATGTGGGTGAAACAAATAGAGAAATGTTTTGAGTTGTATAATATTATGGATGATAATAAAAGTAGAGATAATTTTAAGGATAAAAATGTATCTCAACCTGTAGAAACCTTGGTGAATCTTACTAGTTCTTAATATGAAAACTATAAAACGTTTGGCGATATTCAAATTTGTAAGGATTTTTTTATAGTTTCTATAAAATTTGGGCTATTTCTTAGGTAAAAAAAATGTATTCTATAAAATTTGGGCGAATCATTTTCATAAAAAAAATGGAAATTAGTGAATATGTTTTTGGGAAAAATATGGAAAAATAGATCATGGGCGGTATATAGCCCTTAAAATTTTCTATGAAGAAAAGGATTCACATAGCAACCTTGGACTTTGAGACAAAACCATATCAATGGTATCA
Organism: Picea sitchensis; assembly: GCA_010110895.2. NCBI lineage: Eukaryota > Viridiplantae > Streptophyta > Pinopsida > Pinales > Pinaceae > Picea > Picea sitchensis. The sequence goes on along the minus strand of SNQJ01S0022942.1, from coordinate 1,950 downwards.
ACGGGTAGTTAAAAGGAAACCCCCTCTTTATCATTATACTTGGGGTTTATTTACAAGAGACTTAGAAGCACAATATGGGAAAGTGTGGGAATGGGAATACTTTAGTCAATTGACAAAAATAAAGCATTTAGGTGACATTGAATATTATAATTAAGAATTTTAGGTATTGGCCACAAGGGTGGATAACATCAGTGGTGAACAATTGTTCGAAGCTTACATGGGTGGATTAAAACAAGACATCGAACATGAGATTTTATTAAGACATCCTACAAATATTATTGGAGCTATGCAATATGCTCATGGTTGGGCTCCCAAATTAATTCCATTTTCTGTTAAACCCTAATATTGGCTCATTACCCCTTAATCGGGGCATATTACATTAATAATGTTATTTTATTTATGTCGGCTTTATTCCATTAGTTGTAATTATACCTCCTACTCTCTTATATATATACCAAGGAGACATTTTCATTTGGAATCATCTTGTACTTGAACATTTATGTGGGGTAAAAGGAGGTTTCCCCCTTGAAGAGGCTTATTATCTAAAATTCTCTCTTTTTCAAGGCGTTGAGCACTTATTCTGAGATTTTTCTATGCTATATTGATATTTGGTTCTTAATATATGGTATCATAGCTCAAGGTCTTGGGGTTTCACTACTACATCTGAGACACCATGGTATTTTCACTATAACTTTTTTAATAAAATGATTCAGAAGGAAAGGTAGACGGATCAAGGTACGTTGGGTTAAAATTTCATCTCCCGAGGCCTTATACTTTCGGAGATACAACCTTTGTAAGATAGGGTTCTGGAATCATCCTGAATTGAGTCATTGCAGAATTTTCACTATAAATTGTTTTCTGTAACGTTTCAGACCGTGCACTCTGGCAGATATTCTAAAAACTTAGTAGGGTATCTGTGGTAGTAATTTCATCTTTTGGGTCATCTTAAATTTGTATATACACCCTGTGGAAGATAGGGTATTTGACTAGTCCTATTGACTAGTCTCAAACAGGTGTTATGGGTAAAACAATCATAAATTCTTCCTAGAGTATCCAAATTGAGTGAGACCAGTTGAATTGGATAGTGGACATCCCATAGTAGTTTTGGTACAAGTTTCATAATTTGATATCAATTATTTTGTGTGGGGAACACTATACAAGTGAAATCTCATGGAAAGGCCAAAAATCAGCAAGTTGTTGGGAAGTTACCGTAAATTCCACTTGGAACATCCAATTTTTATCATACCTATGGCATTGAAGAGAAGAAATATCAAAGACCTACAAAAATTAAAAGTTCATACTCAGAAGGGCTGAAATTTTGGAGATACAATAAAAGGAAGATTGTCTAGTAGAACCACCTCAAAATCAAGGTTTAAAGTGATACTTGGCCAATATGCCACCAAAAAAGGGAACTTATACACCAAATAAGCATCCAGACAATCCTACTTGGACTCTCGATGAAGGTGAAGAAATGCGTAGGGACATAAATGATTTACAAAATAAGATAGTAACCAAATATGAACTACAAGAGATGATGGATTCAATGGAAGCTAAGTTGGATACTAAGATGGATGGTTTAAAAAGGGAGATCATGGAAGGATTGAAAAATTCCTACTAGAGAGGACACCTGAAAGTGAAAATGTAACCCATGAAATTCATGATGAGGACACAAGGAAGGTGAATCAAGAATGGAGAAACTCCAACTTTGGGTTGAAGACCAACCACGTTCCTAAGATCGATATGAGGAAGTTTGATGGAAAGTACCCAATCACATGGATACTTCAGATGGAGCAATTCTTTGATCTACATAATGTGCCACATACACAAAAGGTATGAATTGCTTTTTTATATTTAGAGCCCAATCAATTTTTATGGTATCATTGGATTTGTTCTCGCAAATCACTCATCACTTGGAAAATTTTCACGGAAGAAATGATAGCACACTATGAG
>SNQJ01S0022941.1:34373-62687 GCA_010110895.2 Picea sitchensis | reverse complement strand
ATAATAATTAAAAGTGTAAATATTATTTTAACCATTACTTTTAATTTTTATTAACTCATTGTGCATGTCACGTTGGAAGGCATAAAGATTTTAAAGTTCATTATATTTAAAAAATTATTATGGGTATTTACACATATCATTCCAACATGAAAATTAAACACTTAACACAAACCATTACACCAAGTCGAGAGCCCATCCAGATAAATGCATTACGTGTCGAAACAACCATCAAACAACCACAAATATAAGTTTTTTTTATTTGCTTACTTTCCATATGTGGGATTTATATGCAAAACTCATTATGATTGACAATTAAAACACTGAGGGAAATCACTCTAGATATGGGAGATTCACTCTGATTTTCTGAGCGAATTCACCTTGATTTTAAGGCAAAAGTCCGCTTTAATATTGAATTCTTTCCATATTTGTCCATTAAAGGAGTGGAAAGTGTTGCATATTCGTCTACTACTGCTTGCCAGACATCAAATGCTTGTTCCTGCAAAAACGAATTCATCATTTTATTCTAGAAGTTATAATTCTCACAATAAAACATTGGCACTCCATTCTTAGTGCAATCCATGATCTACCTTCTAGTGGTTAGACTAATTTTGAAGGAACCTACTATGATACCAATTGTTGGAACACTGAGAGGGGGAGTGAATCAATATTATGCAATTATTACCATGTTTAACCAGAATATGTAAACATCAATTAATCAACAATTTATCACTTATGATTTCATTCAAGATATTATGAACCATGCCATTGAACAACACATAACCTCATAAACACAGTACACAAGAATTTTACATGTAAACCCAAATGGGAGAAAAACACAAAATGATTTCTTATATTGAAAAATATTGCATTCATAGGAAGCACCAACTTCCATAATTTTCTAGCACCAATTGGAAGGAGGATCCAACTCCTTGTTTACATGCTCCAACCTAAAGGAAGTTACAACTCCCTAAATTCTTCAACTCCAACTAGAAGGAAGCTATGACCACCTAATTTATAGGATCCAACCTAAAGGAAGCTCCAACTCCCTATATTCTTCGACTCCAATGGGAAGGAGGATACAACCCCCTTTCCTTTCCCCTTTCTTCCTCCCTGAAATATAAATGGAGACTGAAGATGTCATTGTTACTATCACTGTCATTATATCTGTCACTGCTACTAATATCTCATCATCAACATCATCAACAAAAAAACCAGATCCACTCATACAAATCATATGCTAAGATCAATAAGAGAATCTCTCATACATATCCCCAATATCGACAACATATGCCTCAAACGATATGCCAAAATCATGCCTTAAACAGGTTCCAAACCATCCAAGATATTCCTTATGCATATACAATAACCATCAAGAAAAAACACATAGAAATTGCATATTTAATCATGTATCACTCTGATACATAAGATCACAGACTTGCAAACCTTCCTCAACATTTTCATCATTAAGAGAATAATACCTTTTTCAAAACTTTTACATAGATCCACTACTCATACACTATTAACCCACACATTTTTCCTCAGATCCTCTACTCATACACTGTCGACTCATGAATGTTTCCTCATATGTTTTCTTTTATCCACTATGACATATAGATAACCTCATAAATCCACTCTTTTCTCCATTGTGACTAGAGGATAACCTCATAAAACTCTTTTCTCTCCTAGACCTCCTTTCTTTGTTGAGATCGTCAGTCCTCCTAGAACAAGTGCAAACCCACTAATGATAGTTCCATACCACAAACAAAAACACTTGTAAGAATGAACAATTAAGAGGTTCTTGATGTGTATTTATACTTTTCCAAGTTCCTCCTTTTAGATCCAACCTGTAACTTCTTGTTGCAACAAATTATCTTCTTTAATCAATTTTGGGGCTGACTTTTAACTTTTCATCTTTAGATCTAGGTATTCTTGAACATACTCTAGGGCTCCATCCTTAAGAGGGAATAACTTCTCAACGATGAGGAACCACGTGATGTACCACCTACCATTGGAAACAACATGATGAGGACTATCCATCTATAAGGGTTTTTTTTTATGTATTTGTAATGTTCTTCATCTTTGTTTTCCTCAAACAACTTTGGGATTCAGAAACACACCTTCAGGGATTCTTGGAGACTTCTTCAAAGTGTCTTCCCATGAGGGACATGCTTAAAGCAATGCATAATATGACCATTTTGGAGACTTATTCAAATACGCCCATTACTTCCAGAGACCTCTATACTTCTTCTAGATTTCATATCAATGACAATCAATTTTCCAACAAGGTTCTCTCCTCTGATATGTCTCCATGGCCTCCATCCTTGACTAGATGTGCCTCATCTCATAATGTAACTCATTAGTTACCATATTCCTAACTCTTCCTCCTCACCTAGGTGGCATGATTCCTTAGATACAATGCTACTATTGTACCAAAAATGATGGCAAATACCACCAAATTCAACCCACAATAACAAAATTTTCAACACTCTATCATAGTCAATATTTGGATTGTTTGTATGGCTGCAGATAAACACAAACATGCACTTATTTTTTTTCTTTTCCTATAATGCTGAATTGCGTTCTCTCATATAGAACTCAGTGTGGAATTATCACTATAGATATACCTCTGTGTGGAACCATCAACAAACAATGTTGATGAAATTTGTCATAGACAATTCTGTGCAAAATTTAGTAACCAATGTGGGTGTGCCACAGGTCACCCTGCATGCACTATCATACAACAATACTAACTTGTCACAGATATTTACACTATGGTGTTCCATTGCACAAAATCATGACTATTTTTTCCTACAAAGACAAATACTCAGGAAATATTCTTTCAAACAAAATTTTATAACTTAGATGAGATTAATTGTGCACGGTCTTCTTGCAATCACATAAACCCATCACTCTACCAAGATAAATTATACATAGAATTTAACAATTCAAACAGAGAACGCGAAAACACCACATGCTTTGTTCTTTCTTAATTTCAATGAAGGAATAAATTTACACAGTAAAACTCATTCCTTCTTGGTCTCTTAGACCTGTGTGATCCACACTTTTACATATTCAATCTCACAAACTAACTAAAATCTGTGTCTTAAAAAACATTCAATATATCGCGATCCCTCGAATAGCTCACAAACAAGTAAATCCTGAGATATTTTAAAAAATACCTAAACTTAAGATTTCTTCCTAATATTTAGCAATAGACTTAACAACTATGACAAACAACTCGATATCTAATCAAACAAACTCAACAAAAATGTCTTCTAGAGACATTTCATAATTATTACATATATAATAAAATAAATTAGGGAACCAACTCACTTGGTAAATGTTTGCAACCCATTCAGAGGTCAATGTTTAAGATTTACTGCTAGATTCTCCTGCATCACATAATGTTTAAAAAATCATAATGCTAACCATCCACATATGGATACAAAGGACACCTTTGAAAATTCCTTTGTTGTCATTCAACATTCCATTGTCCACCCTAGATTCCTAGAATCCTACTTTAGGACCATAGGCCTAGGTTTCCTCTCTTGATCATGCTCAAGTACCAAAGACCCATATCTAGTGCTCAAAATCTCCTAATAGTTCCCATATCCCCACATGAAGGCCAAAGATCCCCTTAAGAGGTCATGTATGGTGATTTGAGGTGTCATTCATGACCCTTGATCCCTAGAAGTTGACTAAAACCTCGAAAAGTTGGGTTTGGTGGTTTGAGGTGTTGTGTTTGGCCTTAGATCCATAGAATATTTGTGCTTTGACTAAGGCTTGGGTCCCCCCTATTGATCATATCAAGGCCTTAGTACCCATACCTAATTCTGAGAACATTGTGAGGGCGTTAACATCCTTTCTTAGAGGCCAAGGATACCCTCAAAAGGTGATGTGTGGTGCTCTAAAGCATTGTTCATGGTTTTGGATATCTCAAATATTTCTTTAGGACCTAAGGCATGAAATTCTTTCCTAAATCATTTCCAAGGCCCTGAGACACATATTTATTTCTAAAATACACATAGTGGCATGAAAATCCACAATAATAAGACAAGGATACCCTCAGGAGTCCATGTGTGGTTGTTTTGTCCATCCTTCATGCCCTTCAATGAATAAGAGCTTTCTTTATGGTCTAATGTTCATTTTTACTCCCCTAACTTTTTTTGGGCCCCCACAACACATTTTTGAAGTGACATAATTGGCCCCATATGCCTAAAATATTTATTTAGGGCCTAAGGATAGGTTTTCCTCCCCTAACCACATTCAAGGCATTGTAACCCAAATCTAGTGCTAAACACCTTCTAATAGATCCCATACCCCATTGTAATAGCTAAACATCCCATAGAAAGTTCCTATGTGGTGGTTGAATTCCTCCTTCATGTCCCTTTAGACTTAGAATATACCTTTAGGGTTTGAAGCCTACATTTCCTCACCCAAAAATGGTTAAGGAAATGAGACTCATACCTAGAGTTAAAAAAATTCTAATGGTGCCCATATCCCAACTAAAAGGGAGATTATACTCTAAAGACACTACCATGTGTTAGTTTGACGCATTATTCTTAGAGTTGTATGACTATAATCTTACTTTAGGTCCCAATGCTCGATTTTCCTCCCTTGACCATCCCTAGTGCCACATGATCTATACTTGGTTCTCAAAACATTCTAATAGTGTCCACATTACAAATCAAAGGATAAATATTTCATAGAGAGATCATATGTGGTGTTTTTTGTACTTGTTGATGGCTTCTAAGCCATGGAAACTAATTTTATTAGGATATTTAGAAACTTAAGAGTTAGTTAATATATACTTGGTCTAATGTTTCATTAGGTAAAAGTGTGTTTCTTTTATATGCATTTGTAGTTAGGAAATCTGACGGTCACAATATGTTCTCAACATAGAGTGCTCAGATGGTTCATATTCTCCTCAATATTAATAACCATTGGTATGTGCATTAACACTCGATTGGTCCATGATTTCTATTTAAACAACATAGAGGGAAATTTTCTAATGATCGATTGTGAGAAAATCTCTTGTCAAATCTCTCTGTAATCTTTTTCTTTTGCATTAATAAACTACTCCAAGTGGTCGCATTGGCTGGGGCCATGGTTGTTTCCCCGTACGGGTTTTACCATGTCAAAACATTGATGTGTTGATATTTGATATGGTTTTTTGAGTGGTTACTTAAGGTGTTCCTCCTTTGTTTGAATACATGTGTTGTCGAACATGGTATCAAAGCTTGTTTGAAGACTCACTCCTATTGTAGATCGAGATCATGAAGCTGATTTGTCGAATATCCATTTTCATCCATTTCCATACATTTATGGGCTGCAAGGACTGTTCCATTGTGTTTAGAGTGATCATTTGATTCAGGAACTCTTTACTTTTCACTCAAAAAGGTTTATGTTTTCCAAAGATACGACAATTTTAGCTAGATCCGGAGGTATAAAGCCTGAATACGCCATTTTTAAATTTTTGTAGAGTATTATTTCGGTTTTATGTTTTTTGTTTCCAAGTTGATACTCTTTTATATATGCGTATCCTCTTTGCCCCATGCCCTATGCTATCTCAAAAAATAAAAAAAATATAGGAAAATATGCATTTTCTGGGTAAGCTAACCGAGATCTAACCCTTGTTTTCATCAAGAAACGAAATTTTTTTCTTGTGTGAAAATATTTTGTTATGAGCATGCTTTCCAAGGTCATCAACAACAACAAAAACACCCCCAACACCCCCAATCCTCCTGCTGAACAATACAATATGTTTTTCTAGCCTATTTGGTTAAAAGTTGTCTTATTAAGAAAAAGGTCTTGAGTTCAAGTCTCTCTATTTGTTACTTTCTTTGAAAATTTTCATGCTCCATTGTAAAGTGTATTTCACTTCAAGTATAAAAGTGAATCACTATAAGTAGCTTTAATATTTTATTTGAGTTATTTATTTTGCACGCAACCTTCTTTTATAAAGTAACTTCATTTTAAAAGTGATCCCCACTTCTTTTATAAAAGTGGGTCACTTCATACAATAAATTATTTATAAAAGTGATGTTATTTGGAGGGGTATCACCACCACGTAGTTCTTTGATTACAATTTATGCATTTTTTTTAAAGGGTATAACTTTCACATACGAAGTCCATTTTTAGTGCCGTTTTTTTTAAACCACCTAATTTTTCGAGACATTTCCATATAGATTATCAGTTTCAGATTTTAAATCAATATTATCTACATATTTAATATGACTTCTTCCAGTAATATTTTTCTTAACAACACCAACTATTTCCGATGGAAATCCCATATGGAGGATTTATTAAGAAGTAAAGGCTTGTACCAGATTACCTTGGGAAAGGAAAAGAACCCAGTGATGTTGATAAGAAATTCAAATGGGATAATAAGAGTGATGAAGCACGTTGACTGATATGAATTTCCATCTCTCCTGATTTAAGGTTCCAACTTTAATAAATTGATGACCCCGATGAAGCTTGGGAAAAGGTTGAATTTGTGTCTGTTAGAAAATCAAATATTGAATTTAAGTCCAAATGATTTTTCTTGCATTGAAGAATATATATCTAAATTTAAAACACTCATAATTTTATGTGAAGAATGTGAGATAAATTTGGAGCAAGAGTGTTGCATATACACTATTCTTTCTTAGCTAGGTAGTGCATATTTTTTGTTTGTATATACCTTTTATGCCAAGACAAAGGCTCTAGGGAAAGATTATCAAAAACCCACTCTTGAGTCCTTTTGGAATGCTTTGATTAGAGATCAAGATAATCTTGTACAACTTGGAGTGATCAACACTACAGGTACCTCCAACAAATCCTTAGTCACCCAACAGAAAGATAAACCCAATAATCCTAAGAAGAAACATCATGGCCACACCAAAAAGAAACATAAGGGTCCCAAACTCACTCAGACATCTGAACCCCTAATGATGAGAAAGGAGCAAAATCTAAAAATAAGAAGATAGATAGAAATTACAACTTTTGTGATAAAGATGGTCATGATGAGTACAAATGTTTCAATAAGATGCCATCTTTAGAAGCAATGATGAAGAATAACAACATGAGTATTGATTCTACTTATTCTTCTTCTCATGGACATGCACTTTCTGCTTCTGTTTTCTCCTTAAATGCAACTTATACGTATTCTTATTATGAGTGTCTTATTGATTCTGGATCATATTATCACATGGCTAAGGATAAAGACATATTTTCTTCTCTAAATGAACATAGCACCAAGAAAATATTTGTTGGTGATGATAGATCTCTTAGTGTTGTAGGATATGGAAAAGATCAAGTAGATAATGGTCATTTTAATGATGTATTATTTGTTCCAAGTCTTTCTTGTAACCTTCTATCAGTATATCAAATCACTTGTTTAGGTGAAGGTAAAACCGTAGAGTTTTCACCTCACCAAGTTGTAATCAAGGATCTAAAAGATCCTAAGAATGTTCTTGCAACTAGAATTGTTGATGATATTACCCGATTGTACAAGTTTGACAAATTTGGGTCATCATCTTTTCTGTCATCTTTTGTTTCTCATAGCGATGAATTGAGCAAACTTTTGCATCAACGATTTGCTCATCTAAACCATCACTCATTGCAACAACTATGTAATCAATAGATGGTGACGAGTATTCCTCTTCTTTCATGCAAATATGGTGTTTGTTCCGGTTGTGTTCTTTGCAAATATCATTGGGACAATTTCGACAAACGTGCCTCTTGAAAAGCCTCAAGCCCTTTGTTGCTTGTTCATAGTGAATTGTGTGGTCCACTTTATTCTTCTTTGTTTTCTGGGTTCAAGTATTTCTTAACTTTCACTGATGACTTTTCTAGACGTACTTGAGTTTACTTCTTAAAACTTAAGAGAATTTTTTTTGACAACTTTCTGGCCTACAAGGCCCCTATAGGAAACCATTATGGACATCAAATTCAAAGGTTAAGAATAGATAATGGAGGTGAATATGTGAATAATAATTTTACAAGTTACTACAATACACATGGCATCCAAATGCAACACACTGTTCCATATACACCACAACAAAATGGTGTTGTTGAGAGAAAGAACCACACAATAAAGGAAATGGATAATTGTATGATCCAATATAAGGGATTAAGTCTAAAGTATTGGGCAGAAGGCATCAAATATGAAAATTACATAGTAAATCACACTCCCACAAAGGCTCTTAAAAATATGGCACTGGAAGAATCATGGACTAAAATTAAACCAAATTTAAGTCACTTTTGTGTATCTGGTAGTATAGCATGGGATCACATTCCCGATGAGAAAAGGAAAGAACTGCAGCGTAAAAGTGAGAAGTGTATATTTGTTCATTATTATGAAGATGTCAAATGTTACAGACTTCTTCAATCACATCGTAATGAAATTATTATTAGAAGAGATGTTAAATTTGATGAAAATATATTGGCCTGTGAGCCTAATTCGGTGATTGTTCCTTCTTCGACATGTGATCCATCTTTGACGTTTGTGACTTATTTTGTTCCTATTCTTGTTTCTTCTTTAGATGATGATAGTGAGAATGAAAATCCATCTCTGCCTTCTCACCTTCCTCTAGATGAGTCCATTCAACCTAAACCAACACCAACACCATCACTTCTTATATGTGTTCGTTCAACATGAGAAGTAGTTGGTGATATTTCCAATGATCCTTCACATCAACGTCGGAAACGTTCTTAGCTCCAGAGAGCCTCTTCTCCTTTGGCTCAAGTTTTAGAGACTCATGATCTAGAGACATTTTCATAATCTCCAGGTCATCTATATTGGGATACAACAATGAATGAAGAGTATCATTCTTTAATGGAAAATGATACTTGGGGTCTTGTACCTCTTCCAAATGGAAGAAAACTTGTCAAATGTAAATGGGTCTACAAAAATAAGTATGCATCATATGGAAGTGTTTAAATACATAAGTCTCTATTAGTTTCCAAAGTATTTTCCCAAGTTGAAGAAATTGGCTATAATGAAACATTTTCCCCTGTAGCCAAAATGAATCCCATCCACCTTGTTCTTTCCCTTGCTACCTCACATAAATGGGAGGTCCATGAGATGGATGTTAAATCCTCCTTCTTGGATGGAGATTTGCAATAACAAATATGCATGGAACAATCTCCTATTATTTCCAAAATGAGTCTATCCTTGTTTGTTGCATTGAGAAATATCTTTATGGTCTTAATCGAGCTCCCCAATCTTGGTATGCCAAAATGGGAAACTTTCTTATTGACACCATATTTTCTAGATGCCATTATGATCCTAATGTATATACCAATAACATATGAATCCAACTCATAATTATTTTCCTTTATGTTGATGACCTTATCCTTACTGGAAGTGACTCAAAACTTTTAAACCATGTGAAAACTAGCCTTGAGAATAAATTTGAAATGACAGACTTAGGGTTTTTACACTATATAATTGGCCTCCAAGTTTTTCAAACCAATGAAGTAATTTTTCTTTCCCAGTCTAAGTATTCTTGTGATATTCTTCGTCGCTTTCACATGGAAGATTGTAAACCAACCCCTTATCCCTTCCAGTTTGGATTCAAGCTCGTTGCCACCTATACTTTTGTCGAAGTTAATGCCACCTTTTATTGTCAGTTAGATGATATCCTATTATACTTGACTCATACCCATCCTGATATTTCCTTTGTTAATTTTCTTGTTTCCCAGTATATGCAAACACCCCATGAAATCCATTGGAAAGAATCTAAGACGACACTTCGATATGTACGGGGTACATTTCAATTTGGGATCCATTATAGTTCAAATGGGACTCCTTTATTGGTTGGTTTCACTGATTCGGATTGGGTCGACGAACCTGATGATTGGAAGTCTATTTTTGTTATGTTTTCAGCCTTGGTTTAGGACCCATCACTTGGGTTTATAAGAAACAACAGACTACTGCACTTTCTTCAGCAGAAGCAGAGTACCAAGCAATGATAAATGCAAGTCAAGAATCCTTGTGGATTAGAAAGATCCTTTCATAGTTTGGATTCCAACAACAACATCCGATCAGCCTTTGGTGCGACAATTAGAGTGCCATAAATATCTCCAAATACCTAGTTCAACATCAATGCAACAAACACATCGAGCTACAAATGCATTTCATTAGAAAGCTCATTCATGTTCGAGTTATTGAAGTGCTCTTTTTCCTTACAAAAGATCAAGTTGCAGACATTTTCACAAAGTCTCTTACATAAGTGAAGTTTTCCAAAATTCAATCTATGTTAGGAGTTAAGGAATTGTTATGGAATAATTCCCCTCCGGATAGGTGAATTTTTCCTTGGGGTATATACCCTTCTACCAAGACAAAAAACTACTTCTGGTCACTACCATTCGTATAGATGAATTATGTTTGTCGAAAAAGAGAGTAAGAGGGATAGTATGTCGTACCTCACTTTCAAAGTTTGTCCATGTTGCTCCAATCCTCAAGTTTCGAATAGTACCTGAGATGGATAAAAAAGAAAAATGATTGTATCCTACTCTAATGGATTAGAAAAAATTGATCTATCTATGAAGGATTAGAAAAAGCATAGAAAAATATATGTAGACACATATTATAAGGAAATAGGCAAAGTATATTGATTATAACTTTAAGGAGACACTTAAAATCATGGATGGTGTTGCAACAACTTCTCCAAGTCCTCCTCGTCCAAACCCTTGACCGAAACATCCACGATAAAAATGACAATGATTTTGCTAATTATTTTCCTCCTTGTTCACCATGAGAATGCCTCCATTTATAGGCTTTGTGAGGCCCAACCACCTTGGTTATATTTCATATTATTTGAGGATATGACTCCATCATTTGTGCTATCTCTCTTAGATGCATCCTAAGTGTTAGATTCGAGAGAAAGAAACTCAAATCATCCATATTTGTTCTTAGAGAAAAAGGGGATTTCTTCCCAAGATTTTCTCAACCAATCAACGCTCCTTTACAATGGGCAATATAACACTACAACAGTCCCTGCTAGATAGACATAGAGTGCTAGTGCTCCCTGCCTATCAGCAGGGGAGAATTGATATTCCAAAAATTGTCAAGATGACCAACTCTCATAGAAAAAACTTTGTTTTGACTATCAAATGATGGGGTTTCTTATTCTAACATGTTTTAGGGGTCATATCAAGTGTTTTCATGTTTTTTTTCATGATGCAACACTTACATGATGAAAATGCGTCACTTACAACACTTGCGACAAAAGTGTGACACTTACGATACTTACAACAACGAGAATGTTACATTATCAAAGTGAGGAATTTTTATGTTTAACATATTGCCCCCCAAAGTGTGGAGTCATAAAATGGAAGTTGATGGCCAAAAGACTTTGTAAATTCTTCGAAGCAAGGGTATGGTGTCAGGGAACCTGGTAGAAGTTGCAGACAACCATCAATTTTTTTTTAATATGTGTTCCATTCCCGAGGAAGGCATACCTATGCTTAGGCTATAAACGAATCAAAGTATGGTCGCCAATAAATACACTGTGGATCCATGATGATATTTACTAAGGGGATGGCCACTAGAGATACAATGTGAATCCATACTTCTATGAGATGAACTGATCGTAGCCACATATAATACAAAGTGGATTTATGAGATGATAAAACATATCCAAATACCAATATAACATGGATCTATGTGACAACATAAGTATCAACATTCTTAAGTGAATTCCCTCACAGCCTAGGAAACGTAGGTATCAGAATGACTTCTCAACCCAAGGTCTTGATTGCAATCCTGATGTGGTATGAATCCAACCATGTGAATAGATGTATTTATGTTGAAAATTGTAGAAACCAATTGATTGCTGGTCATTGAGGTAAACCATTAAAAAGTGTGAGGGAAATCACCAGTGATGTCAATGACTCCCAAGGTACCTAATACAATCTAACGATTGTGAATACATGAGATGAGGTCGAACATTCGTGGAATCATCCAATTAAAGGCCAATGATGTAACCTATTATCATAATCAAGGAGGCCTCCCATTGAGGCATGCAGGTCCCAAGGTACTAACTAGTTTCTAAGTCTAATTTCTGGATGATGTGTTGAAGTCGACAAGAGAAGACTCATCGAAGGAGGGATTTGATGTATCCCCCATCATCGATGTTGAGACCTAAGACTGCACCCCCTTCCCCTCCTGCCTCTTTTCCCTATGCCTTCATCAAAATTATTCCACTTATGAATGGTTAAGTCATTTTCCCTCTCTAAATGACTTGTTTTGTTTTATCATTATCTTTCTTGATTAATTCTTTGCGCAAATTGTTTGTTTTTTCTTGAAGGAAAATTTCCTGTCGTGATTTGGTTAAAAATACTTGTCATCATGCTTTCCATTGATTCAAAGTGCAACAGGTCCACCAAGTATTTTTTGTGCACAAGGAAAGCTCATGAATAGAACACAACAATTCATAAAAGTCATTTTCGGGCATGCATTGAGAAAATAGACATGCTAAATTTCAACGGTGGAGATCTAACAGGAAGATCAGATCAACCACTCTCGCACATTCGATGATCCAGAACTTTCACAAGGTTTAATCACAGAGATACACATAAGCCACTTCGTGAATTCAACACTGAAACATACGAGATTTTCTTTGTCGAAAACTCCTGAATGAAAAACTGTGCCATCGCTTCGACAATCAGCCATTTGGGAGGTCTCCACACTTAGCACATGCATAAGTCCAGTTTCATTGCTAGTAGCAGTTTTTAATTATTTAGTTCAAGACTCTTTTAAGTTTAAAGCATAATAAGTGGTCCTTTTTGTGTAATAAGAACCACTCCTTTTGATTAAGTCAAGCTTGGAGTATTCATTAACAAACTTCAGTAGTGTGTTTTAGTTAATTTAATAAGTTGTTTTACAACTGATGTGTAGAGAAAACCCTTATTTCCACACTGGTCGAGGCCTCCACTTTTGTGATAAATAGGCATCTTTTGTATGTTTTGAGGGTGTAGTTTTTTGGGAGAAAATATCAATACAACAATTTGTTGGAACCATTCTGCACATGCATTATATCTCTCTACCTGGTGAATATATTATTGACGACAGTGTATTTGTGTCCAAATTCGTATGTGTTTCTCTTATCTTGAATACCATTTTGATTTGTGCGAAGTATGTTTCTTTCCATTCAAATACTCTATAACTTGTCTTTATTAATATGCAACCTATGATAACATGTGTGCTTTGATGAATATTTGTTTTTTTTACAACCTGTGGGGATAACTGTGTTTTTGGTACATGCTTAATTCTTGAAATGAAATGTTAAGACTTAAACTTCTAGCATTAGATTGTTCATTGAATGGTGTGTTGTTTTTCTATGTTTCTTACCTTTATTGTCTCACTTGTCTGTCCTTAATGTGCCACCATCCAAGGAGCACCCTCATCCATTTCATTTGGCCAACCAAACCATGTCCATGTCTTGGTAAACCAACCCTCTAACTGACCTATAAATAAAAAATCCAACCATTCATAATGTGAAGTGGCCTAGCTCTGCCCTTCAACAGTCAAGTGCAAACTTTAGGACCAACATCTTCTGGCGCCATTGTCGGGGAACAGAGTAATGAAATATCTTTCCCTAGGATAATGAAAACGATTAGATCTGACCTTTGATGGTGAACAAATATCATACATATTCATACTATATATCATTCACCCGATGAATCTGTGGTTAAATAATTCAGTGGCGAATCCACATTTTTAAGAAGTCATATTTTCAAATGGAAGACATCTTAGCTCGAAGGTTTTCTCCTTTTAATTTATCTTGTGTTCTTGGTTTTCCAAATACTATTCCTACTATAGATGATAACACTGTAGATAATTTGCTTGAAGTCCATGAGGTCATGCATTAGTTGGGTGTACATCATGAGCATGTATTAATGAATATTTTAATGTACTCATTATAGGTAGATTTTGGTGAATGATACCTATCCTTGCCTCCTGCTAGCATATCTTCCCTGGAACAGTTTCATGCAACATATAGAGATCATTGTAAAAGGTTTTTTCCATCTTATTTACTATTTGAAAATTGTTGTGAAGAATTTGGATCTTATATTCAACAATAAATTATTATTTGTTCTAGCAATATAGATGAAGGGGACGATAATGCTGAGGAAGAGGAATACGATTCATTGTCAGATGTATCTTCTTCCAATTTTCTTATATAGAAAGATGACTTTCAACATTCTTTTAAAACTAAAAATGATGAATGTTGTGAGGAGTTTGAACAAATGTATTCTTGTCATAGCAATAAAGACAGGGATGTTAGTTGTGAAGAGATAGTTAAGAAGAATGAAGATTTTATTGAGCATATTGATTCTTATTTTAAAGCTACAGAAAGAAATTTACAACCATCATATTTCTATGACCATATTTTTGTTTTTAATTATGTCAAAGAGTTTTTTTTCCAAGAAAATGATCAACAGTTTCAAGGGGATTTAATTGCTCATGCTTATTATGAAGCATATGATCTTGATGATTTGTTTCAAGGAGAACACGAGGAGTATAATATTATCAATAATGCATATCTCATACAACAACAACCTTATCTTCTCAACTAGTTGGAGGCTTTTCACAAGTTTCAAGATCCAATAGCAAGTTGGATGGATTCTTATTTTTCCAAGATCCCAAAGGTTGTAAGTTTTAGCATGATCATCATTTTCATCCATAAGTACAGGGTACTTGCTATCTTTTTGTCGCATTTTTTATATCCTCTTTGGATTTTTTTAAATAGTAACATGCACAGAGTTATGGTTCTCAGTCAAATGGTTTTTTGGTTTCATTGGAAATGGAATTACACATGATTGAGTTAGTTTTCAGATGAATAGAGTAGGTAGTAGGACAATAAGCTCATAGTTTGATCGCATATTTTTTGGTTTCAGTAGCTTGTTTGAATAAGAGAATCCATATCCCAACAAAGACACTAGGGTGTAGTTGTTTATTAGTTAGTTTGTGTGTGAATAAAGACTCCATAGCCCAACAAACGAACTGGGGTGAAGCTACAGTTTTAGGATCAATAAGATGCATGGATGAGAGATAGTAGAACATATGCATGGCTGGCATACAGAAAAAAATGTATGAGAATGAAGGTGGGAGAAATTTATTTAATTCCAAGGCACTAATCTATTGTTTTTAAGCACCTCACAGGGAAGTGTTATCCCCAGTTGTAGCCAATGTTGAGACCTAAATTTGCACCCCTGCCCCTCTTGCCTCTTTTCCCTATGAATTCATAAAAATTATTCCTCTTTTGATTGGTTAAGTTGATTTCCCTCTCTAAATGACTTGTTTTCTTTTTATCATTATCTTTATTGATTGATTCTTTGCACAAATTGTTTATATTTTCTTGAAGGATAATTGCATGTCTTGATTTGGTTCGAAATACTTGTCATCATTTTTTCCATTGATTGATCTTGTATCAGGTCTGCAAATTATTTTGTGTGCATAGGGAATGCCCATGAACAAAACACAACAATTTGGAGCAGTCATTTTTGGGCCTGGATTGAGAAAATAGATAAGTTAAATTTCAACGGTGGAGATTTAACAGGCTGATCAAATCAATAGGTCTCACACATTTGGGGTTCCAGAACATACACGAGGGTTAATCATAGAGTTACACATAAGCCACTCCATGACTTCAGCGCCAAAACATCCGATCTTGTCTTTGTCAAAAACTCTAGAACGTTGAACCGTCGCATCGCTTCGACAATCTTCCATTTGGGAGGTCTCCACACTTAGCACTCAAAAACTCCCAAATGCCAAAATGCCAGAGCCACGTGGCATTCATCTAGCACTGAAATGTGGAATTCATAAGAGGAGACACATGGAACTTATTTCATTCACCTTTGGTTACGCCATTGACCCATTTGTGGGTGACACATGTCAATCCGTTGATGCAGACACGTCAGCGACAGTGATGTCATGGACACATTAGAGATGAAGTCCTGAATTGTCGATCAACCAAAGTGCAGATCAGTAACATTGATGTCATGGACACGTCATATATGAAGAGAAGAAGTTTTGATCAATTGAAGTGTCGAACCTCGAAGATCCAGAGACATGTATCATTCATCCATGGTGACATGTCGCATCCATCGATCGTGAAATCTGGCACTCATTTCGAGCATTTTCATCACGCCATTTTCTCTATTATAGGGGACATGTGTCATCCTAATTTTTGTGAGACATAAAAAATTCACATCAGTGCAGAGTTTTAGCATATTATCCAAGTGTTCAGTGTGGAAGTTAAAACAAGTTTCATGTTCAAGGGTGATTGCAAGAGTTGTTTACAAAATTTGTCAAAACACTTGACCCACTTCCTTCAATTTTTTCCTCATCTAGATAGATGAGGAACTCTTTTTAATTTAACGATATCAACAAGGATAACACATGATCAACATAATTCACCTTCGGTAAGTTCCTCTTCCCTTTTTTAACGAACTGGAAGAAGTAAGGGTTTGTTCCCAGATGGGCCCTTCAATGTGTAGTTTAGCTAGTCCAGAGAAGGAAAAATCGATGGTTTTTCATGTTTAGAGAGTCTGAGAAGAACTTAAAGGAGACTCCAGGGTTGTCCTTTTTCATGTATTTAGTCTCCAAGGTCCAAAAAAGAGATAAAATATTACTCGGAAGACACCCATTCGAACCTTTTAACGAGTGTGAAAGGAAGCAATATCACTCCGCAATCTTTTCATGTTTAGAGAGTCTGAAAAGAGCTTAAAGGAGACTCCAAGGGGGTTCATTTTTTGTATAACCTTTATGAGTCCGAAAAATTGATAAAAGTATACATTTTTTACATTCTCATGTATTTGTGAGAATGAGAAAGAACAAATACTAAGCTAATTGGTGTCACAAGGTTACTGAATATATTGCTCGAATTCGTGTAAAATAAATCTATTCTGGGCACAAGATATTAGTAATTCCTTGAAAAAATAATAAAAAACCAAAAAATGGACTTTATAATAAGGAGAAATGACCTAAATGACCACATCAAATACCAAACTAGGTTAGAAATTCATTTTTACCATTGATTTTTTACTAATCTCCTCTGGTCCTTGGATTTGTAACTCTTTTGGAGGATTTTGTGAGCGTCGATTGTGGGAGTTGTGGGCGACCATTTTCAAATCCATCTAGACCAGGTTAGTTGTCTCTTCCTCCTCATCCTTTTTCATGGTTTTTTATTGTATTTTAACCTTTATTTGAGGTGTTCTAGGGTCCTTGGGAAGCCCTAGAGCACCAAACTAGATCGATCCTCCCTTAAGGAATTGAGGGGATCATTGATCATGATTTCAATGTGACATTACATATTTCTAGGGAAAACTATCACTCTATAGGCTTCTTTGAGGGAGCGCTAGGCTCATAACTCAAAAAGTATTTGATTTTTTGGCTAAAAAGAGAGTTTTTTTCCGTAAGAGTTTGCCTAATGATGATTAAATGGTGTATTGGCAGGTTTTATCTATAATTAGCCATGGTTGAGTGGAAAGAGAATGAGAATGATTTCGATGATATCATTTCTCTCCAATACCATCAAGCAAGGGTGGCCTTACAAAACTTTGGTTTTCTCAAATACTTCAACCTCCAAAACATGAGAAAAGAAGTACTACTACTTGAGTACTTGATTGGTCTATGGGATGACACTGAGCAAGTGTTCCAAATCAGACCGCATATTCTTGAAATCAAAATAGATGGTGTATATCTTTTGACAGGGCTCTCAAGGAGAGGGGCACCCATACTCTTGTCTAGACACCGGACTACTCCAAAATCGATCAAGGCATACATTTTCGAGCATTGCATACCAGGGTCACAATTGATGTGAGGACGGATTATGATAAAAGATGTGAATGATATATCACTTCAATCCATTATATTTTCCATAACCAAGTTAGTGTGGAGAACCAGTTCTAACTTGGCTTCTAAATCACAGTTCTCTTATGCCATACAATGTTTGGAATGGATATTGTTCAACTAGAGTGCAGGGTTCTCAAGGAACGTTAAAGATAAAATATCCATACGTAGGACTGGTAGACAGAAACAACTTGGATATGTTTCTTTCTTGGTTTCATTTTTATTAGAGTGTATCCCTCATATGAAGCCACAGGTTGCGATTATAGCATGTTCTGTGACCGAGCCTCGCATGTAGAGGTGGACCAATCTTTCCTCCAGGTTAGGGAATGAGCCCTCTACTTTCAGATTTACTACTGACTTCTTCACATGGTGGAGAAGGTAGTTAGTGGTGATTGAGGACTTCCCCTATGTTGGGGTATATTTCATAGGTAGTGAAGACCTAGTCCTTCTTGAAGGTATCTAGTGGGATGCATCTGGTATGAAAAACCATAACCTTGCAACAATATATTTTTTTTTTTGTTTATTTTCTATGTTTTTGGTTGTACAATGAGGGATCTAAACCATTGTGCTTTTGTCATGAAGAAAGAGGTGCATCACATACGGTGGAGATGCCGACATTGAGGTATCTTAGAGATGCACAGGTTTCACTCGAGCATGAGTTAGTAGTGGTAGGGATTCAAGAGGTGGAGAGGAACCTATGGGGTTTGAAAATGGGTTTCCCATCCTTTAGGAGGCGAGATGTGTCACTAGACTTGCAACGACATACAGTTGGGGTCTCTGAAGGCTTCAACCATTTACTACGATAGGTGACACGAGAAGTGGTTTACTTTCTAGAGCACAAAATGATACAAGAGGATGAGTAGATTCCTCAAATATTTTATAGTCCTTATGATGATACTGTGGGCATGAAAGCCCAAGTTTTTCCTCATTATGTACTTTTTGTATGATGTACTTAAAACACATTTTCTATCACACATATATATAAGATTTTTTCAGCTACCTATGTTGTATTTTGTGTTTTTATGTGATGTTTTTGTACATATGATTTATGTTTCAATTTTTTTATCTATGCACAAGATACCAATCCAACATGTAATTAGCTAACAAATATGAAGTTATATTGATTTCTCTCGATATGTGTCTATATTGGAGAATTTCAAATGATCTTTCGAGACGGTGAACCCTTAGGCGAAGATGTAGTAAAACTGAGCTGCAGTTGACATACTCACGGTTAAGTTGATGGACCATGAGTTGAGAGTCTAGGTTGATAATCAATTGATTTATACCTAGAGAGGAGGATTCGGTTAAAATTATGATGAAGGCATGATATTCTGCCACATTATTGATCACAGATCTGAGGAAAATTCCTCGTGAAATTACTAACTCTCTAGAGTGGTAGATGACCCAAGCTATAAAAGCGATGTTCTAGGTGTGTCGAATAGCACCATTTGCAAACCCAAAATAGATGGGAAAGGGTGATGTCATCTGCGCATTTAATCACAACGAAAAGTATAAGTAGTTGAGACAAAACTCGTGCACACAAAAGAAAATACACACCAAGTCAAGAGTATATAGTACAGTAATGTACAAAGCACACATGCAAGATATTCTATGCATAGTACCTTTTGAGGTAGATCCCATTTCAGGGTTTATCGAGAGATATTCCATCGTAGTCTATGAACTCATAGATGCCTTTGTGTAGCACACGTTTTATGATATAAGGCCCATGCCACATGGGTTCTAACTTTCCTACCCCGATTTTTTCATCATCTTGATCATAGACTAGGACTAAATATCCTTCTATGAAGACACAATGTTGGATGGATTTATCATATTGATTTTTCATGCATTTTTTATACGTCTCGTTGATGAGAGAAACATCATGATGAGTTTCATCCAACTTGGTTAAATATAGGAATCATTCCTCTTGAGCATAAGTGTGAGGTAGGAGTTCTATGATAAGTTTCAATAAGGGGATATCACATTCGATTGGTAACACCACTTATTTTCCATATGCCAACTAAAATGACATGAATCCAGTTGAGGTTTTCACTGAAATTCGATAGGCCCAGAGTGTAGAGAAGAGTTGCAAGTGCCAAGAGGTTTTTTTGGCTCCCACCATGCATTACAACATGGATTCAGGAATTTGTTGATGGCTTCAACTTGTCCATTTTCCTGAGGATATTAGGGGGATGCATTTTCATGGAGAAAAAACATCTTGGTGCGCAATTCACCCATCATATGGTTCTGAAAATGTGATCCATGATCAGTTACAATAACTTGTGGAACACTGAATTGAGTGATGATGTGGTTAAGCATCAAAAGTGATGCAGTGTGTCCATTTTTAAGGAATGTAGGCATAACCTCAACCCATTTAGTGAAATAATCAACTACGATGATGATATAATTGTTCCCCCCGACTGAGGTAGGCTTACATTGCATAAAATCAATGCCCCATTTCGCAAAGGGGTCGACGATGAAATTTGGATGCAGTGGAGTGGGGTGGGTATGTGGTTTAGTCTGAAATAGTTTAAAGGGTGGGAATTGTTTAATGGCCTCGATGCAATATTTGAATATAGAAGGCCAAAAATAACCGACACGTCATATTTTTTGGGTTGTGACCATCCCAGAAAGATGATTTCCACAAAATCCAAGGTGACAGTCATTTAAAACTTGCTCAGCTTCATCGTGGGTTAAGAAACTTCATTGGACAGTATCAATTCCATGATGGTACAATGTCTTGCCGATGATGAGGTAGCATTTTGAGTGGTTTTGAATGCGACATTGTTCGTCACGTGAAATGTTCGGCTAAAAATGTTGGGTTTGGAGATAGAGAAGAATATATATGTACCAAGGATCAACCGTACTAATGAGGAATAGGGATTCATCAGGAAGAGAATCATTGGGCTCAGTATCCTCATCAGTATAGGGAAGATCCCAAATTAATTAAGCAAAAACCAACGATTTCTTAGCTTTTGATTTGGAAAATTCGAGATCAAATTTTTGGAGAATAATGATCCATTTGGAATATTTACCCCCAATTAATTGGCAACTCAATATGTGGTACATGGGGTTCGAGTCTCTGATGACCATGTTAGTGTGTAATAGAATGTAATTGAGAAATCTCTAGACGACAATAAATTCTTCCAGATCCAACTTTTCGACATGTGAATATCACAGCTCACGACCAGATATACTCTTATTCAAATAGTAAATCACATGTTCATCATCATCATTATCCTCTTGTACTAACACCATAGAAATAGTGGAAGTAAAGGCAGCCAAATAAAGGATATACTTGTTCTCATAATCTGGTGGGTGAAAAATAGGTTTGTTCGTTAAGGCATGATTAAGGGCATTGAATGAGAATTGAGCAGTTTCATCCCATATGAAAGGGGTATCTTTCCATAGCAATCACATAAATCCTTTAGTGATTTCGATGTAATTACAAATGAAGAAGCGGAGAAAGATTTCTTTCCATTTCAAACTTTGTAGTTGGGTAAGATTTTTGGGAGGAGGTAAAGATAGAATGGATTTGAATTTTAAGGGATCCACCCTAATCCCATCTTTGGAGACTATGAATCTGAGGAGTATCCTTGATTCAACCATGAAAATGCATTTATGGGGGTTTAAACGGATGTTGTAAAATCGACATCAAAGAAAGATGGCTCGTAGGTGACCAAAGTGGTCTCATCGAGGGGAAAAGTGAGTGGGAAATTCATCGAGGTAAGGTTCAAAAATATGTTTGATATCATGGAATGCATACAACATTTCCCATTGAGAAGTAGATCCTATGTTTTTAAGGCCAAAAGGTAATTTCTGATAAGAGAATGTCCCCCGAGGGCATATGAAGAATGTCAATGTTGATCAGGTGGTGTCAATATGGTTATCTCTGAAAAATCCATCCTTAAAGTAGAAAATGATGTTTCTGACACAATTATCAATAATATGGTCAATAAAGGGTGTAGGGTAATTGTCCTTGGGATAAGAATTATTAAGAACCCAATAATAGATGCAAACATGAATGGTCATTTGTTTATTAGTGACCATAACGATGTTGGAAACCCATTCGATCAGAGGGACAAGATAAATAAAACCATACTTTAACAGTTTTTCAACTTCTTCCTTTATGGCCACGGTTTTCTTAGGATGAATCATGAGAAGTTTTTGTCTTACAGGTTTAACTCCTGGGTAAGTCTTGATTTCATGCACAGCGATCGATGAATCGATCCTTGGAATTTCTTCATAACTCCAAGGGAAGATGCCACATAATTCTTTGAACAAGACAGTGTAAGTTTCAACCTCTTCATATGAACAATTGGTGGCTAGCTGAATGTTTTACACAATACCTTCTTTGATTGATATGTTGATAGTAATCATAGAAGAGGTCTTTTCCAAATTCCCCTCAGAGATGGTATCCTGAGTGAGTATTGGAGATTGGGGAGATATGATGATATTTATAAGAAATATAGAGGATAGATATTTCTCAATGTCATCCAAACTTGGAAGAAAGGACAAACGATGGTGGTTTTCATGCCATGTTGCCTCCTCGATATTAATCATTTCCATAATAGATTTTTCGGATGGAAAAATATGCAGGATGTAATCAAAAGTAGAGGATAGGGACTCTAACCAGGATGGTGATGAATAAGCTATAGACACCAGAAGATGTTGGTCGTCCGGTGAAGGAGAGGGAGATTGGATGGTGTCGTATTTAGTCTTAGAAGGACTGAGTGGCATGGTTTCACCTAGTGCATTGAATTCTAAAGGGCTAGGCACAATCCATGGATAATATTATTCATAGGATTGATGTGCCATAGTCGAGATCATATTTATCATTGTGATGTGTTGCATAGTGGGAGGAAGAGGTACAGGAAAGGTGATGCAGGAGCATCGCTTTACCTCAGTAACGTGCCAACATTCCAGCACATAAAATCACATTTAAGAAGGGGAGAGGCACCAATCCTCTCATTTTCCCCTCGAATTTTAAAATTCAATGTAATTAAATGCAAGTTAAATACTGTAACATTGGAAGGTCCGAGTCATGCCTTTGTAAAGGAAGTAGATGAAGTCTCCTTTATTAGGCTTGAGTTGTAGAGATCTTGATCTTTGCCTTCGATCTAATATGTAAATGTCCATTCAATGTAATAAGCCTTAGTAGTTAGGCATTGTAATTGGTGATTAGACACCACTAGAGTAGTTGGAGGGAAAGGCTCAAGGAGCCCCTCAAGTATAAAGTATTGTAACATATTCCCAGTGGAGGTTGATAAAAGTTGAGATAGAAGATCATTGTAAGTCGAGAGGAGAGTCGAGACTCTATTACAGTCCATATTTGTAAACATTTGTACAGAAGAATTAACACATTAATGAAAAGAGAAGTTTTTCCTACACGAGATTCTTTGTGTGTTTACATGTGCTTAATGAATGTTATCTATCTGTTGATTTTCATTTATGCTCTAGCTGTATGAGATAGATTTCCATCTGCATGGTAAGGATATAATTCACTATCTATTTGGGAGTTTGTTGAGTTGTTCTTGGTTCTTTAGGTTGTGCAAGTAGTGCACAACAAGGTATTAGAAACTATGTAGCCAACGCAAGGAGTGCACATCTTAACTCTTACGAGTTAGAGAAGAATGTGTCAGGAGGGCACACTAGAGAAATTACAATTCAAGGTTGTTGAATACCTTGGAGGAGAGATTGCGCAGAGGAGGCATAGAGAGATATTGGTTTACTGAATACCCTAAAGGAACTCCTGCGCAGGAGCAAGCGTATCCAAATTTACTAAACACTCTCTAGAGCTCTTCCAAGAGGGCATTGAGCAGGTGCAAGTGTGCACAAGTGAAATCTGGTTTGAGTTCAGAAAGGAAAGAAGTGTCAAGGAGAATATTCTCACAGAGTTGTTGAACAGTCTAAGGAAGACCTGTGCAACAAGAGCACCAGGTCAACACTTAGACAAGTGTTGCAAGAAGTCGTTTTAAATACTTTGTCGAACGTGAAGGTGTGAAATTGTTTCAAGTTAAAAAATATCAAGAGGAAGAGTGTTCGGTCACCAGCAGGGTGCAAGGATTCATTTGGAGGAAGAAAAGGGAAGAATCTCTTAGGAGGTTGAGAAAGTTCGAGAAGCTCAGGAGGAGTAGTTCAAATTTACACATAGAGTGCAAGTGTGCACCAGGGMTAAGATTAAATCTCATTTCCAAGMTCAGAAGGAAACATCACTGTTGATACCGAGTTGTCRAGCTCACAAGAGGAATCTCAAAGGCYGTASTCTTTGATACTTAGAAATTTTTCCAATTTGGGAGGAATTCAAAGMTTAAGTGGAGGAGCTACAACAGATTTGGAAGTTCAGAGCCAGGGCACTCTGAAAKATTCTAGGTGAGTAGTGAGTGAAACTTTTTAAGCTCTGAAGCCTAAAGCAKATYCTGAACATTGATCATYGAGAGGGATGTGGYAGCARATCTGAGAGTTCGTGAGAAGGAAATTCGGAGGGATTTGCTTGGAGAAAAGTGAAATCTTCACGAAKTCATGAAGAGAGAAGTGGATCTGAACTATGTTTCAAATAAAARGTKCTTCGGAAGAAGGGAGAGAAGAGAGGGAGGAACTCCCGAAGGAAGGAGTCTGAAGTAGATTAYAACTGTTGGTTKTGGGAGAGACGTGGACCRTATATTGGTTCCTAGATAAATTTGTCGATTCAGAGATCGAGAAGAAGGGAGAAAGCCACTAGAAAAAGCTTTGAAGTGTGGAATTGCGAAGAGGATTGGCCCAAGGTCATAGCTCGAGGTCACATGAAGAGAACATGGGCTTAGCAGGAGCCCACGGGTCTCACAGGACCTGCGCCTAGGATAAAAGGGGCATGTGGAAATTTGTTTGGGTCCAACAAGGTCTCAAAGAGCTAGCTCGTCTCAAAGTATTCAATGATCCTAGACTAGGAGGTGACAAAATCCCTAGGAGGGAAGGGGGGTTGCACAGAGTGGTATCAGAGCCCAAATTTGCATGTATACAATAGGTGAAGGAAGAGACAAAGTGTTATTCTCTATGAATGATGGTTGCATGTATGAAGTAGCAAATGCACAGCTAGGTGGGTTGCAGGGAGAAGTTGGAGATTCTCTTTGCTACAAAGTAATCCATAGACTTTCTAGGAGGGTTGTAATAAAATGAAAATGGCTACTGAAATCCCTAGGAGAGGTAGAGAAGTCAAACACAAGCAAAAAATAAAAGCAGATATGAATCAATATCTTAGCGAGATAAGAGCAGAAATGGAAAGGATACAATTGAAGATGCAACAAGAACCATAGGTACGTTGGAGGTACGAGTGGCCTCTGAACCATAAATAAAAGTGGCATGTTCAAATGTTGTTGGCCCGAAGGAAGCAACAAGAGTTGAGGATATGTCTAAGGGAAGTTCAAAATATCAGTGACACACAAAAAGTGGTTCACATCTATGAGCCAGAAGTTAGATAAATCCTTAGTGATGAGGAAAAAAAGAGATCATTGGGGGATCTCATGAATTTCCAAGAGCGCAGTCATGAAAATTCAAATTGCCAGGTGAGTAATGAGGTGAGATCATTTGGAGAATGCCGGGAAGGAAGAAGTGGAAGTTCATATTTCCAAGAGGGAAATGAGAAAAGATCAGTGAGGGATGTTCCAGACTACCAAGGGAGAAGGAAAAAAAAATCAGATTTCTAGGTGGGCACAGATGTAGTGAGGATATCTACAAGTCTCAAAAACTTGGAGGTGAGTTCATATAAGCTAGAAACAATGACAAAGGAGGAATATTAGAGATGCATTCTGAGCATTGGGGGAATTGAGATATTCCTTCCACATAGCCCAGTTGAGGCCAGGGCATGTGTTGCAGATGTAGCAGCATAAGGATAGCCAATGTCAAGTGTCATAGAGGAGGAGAAGGAGAAGACATCAGAATATTACCAAGTAGTAGTAGAAGAAGAAAATCATTCAGAGGAATGGCTCAAAATGTTCAGTTAGGAAGCTAAACGAGAGATGGTTGCAACACTGAAGCTTGCAGCAGAAGAGGTTGCAAAAGGCATGGACTTTGATGATATGTACAAATAACTGGAAGTCCTGGAGATAAGGGTGATAGTGCAAATTTAGCACACCCAACAGGTCAGGTTGGAGACAGATGGAGGAGCATACCAGTCTGGGGAGTAGCTAGAAGAAGTTGGGAGTGCACCAATAGGTGAACTAACAGAAGCTTATTTGTCAGAGGAGATATTTGAGCAACAACTCAGTAAAGAGACTGTAGAATTGGATTTTGCAGTAGAGTGTAAAGCTAGTGCCACAGGAGAAGAAAGTAGCATGGGAGATCAATATGATCTGTCCTTTTATCAACATGAGGAGGTGCAACAGGGAAGTATATATGAAAGGAGGAACCAGTCAATAGATCAGATGGAAGAGGTCATTGAGGAGGTAAGAAAGTTGATGTTGAGATCAACACAAGAAGTTGTCAGTAGGAGGAAGCTGAATAGAGGAGGACCTACAACAACAACAGGGAAGAAGAAGAAGCAGCAAAAAAGCAGAGGAGTAGTAGGATAGCTCCAAGGGAGAGTTTGGGATCTAGGGGGATTTCAACAATGGAGCAAAGGGAGCCAGGAGAAGGAGCTCATGATTTTCCTAGTAGTGGATTATATGATGCAAGACACATTGAAGTGCATTTAAGAAGGGGAGAGGCCCGAGTCCTCTCATTTTTTCCTTGAATTTTAAAATTCAATGTAATTAAATGCAAATTAAATGTAGTAATGTTGGAAGAGCCGAGTCATTCCTTTGTATAAGAAGTAGATGAAGTCACCTTTATTATTCTAGAGTTGTACAGATCTTGAGCTTTGCCTCAGATATGAGATGTAAATGTTCATTAAATGTAATAAGCCTCAGTAGTTAGGTGTTGTAATTGGTGATTAGACACCACTAGAGTAGTTGGAGGGAAAGGCTTGAGGAGCCTCTCTAGTATAAATCATTGTAACGTATGCCCAGTGGAGGCTGCTAAAAGTTGAGATAGAATATCATTATAAGTCAAGACTCCGTTGCAGACTAGATTTGAAAATATTTGTACAGAAGAATTCACATATTAATAGAAAGAGCAGTGTTTCCTGCATGAGATTATTTGTGTGTTTACATGTGTTTAATGAATGTTATCTGTGCGTGTTGATGTTCATTTACACTATAGGTGTATGAGATAGTTTTCCATCTATAGGGTAAGGATAGAAATCACTATATGTTTGGGATTTTGTTGAGTTGTTCTTGGTTCTTTAGGTTGTGCGAGTGCAGAACA
Source organism: Picea sitchensis (assembly GCA_010110895.2). Classification (NCBI taxonomy): domain Eukaryota; kingdom Viridiplantae; phylum Streptophyta; class Pinopsida; order Pinales; family Pinaceae; genus Picea; species Picea sitchensis. Next base: position 35,563 of record SNQJ01S0022941.1, on the reverse strand, counting down.
AGGTATTAGAAACTCTGTAGCCAGTGCAAGGAGTGTGCATCTGAACTCTTACTAGTCAGAGAGGAACATGCCAGGAGGGAACACCAGAGAAATTACAATTCAAGGTTTTTGAATACCTTGGAGGAGATATTGTGCAGAGGAGGCATAGAGAGAGATTGGGTTACTGAATACCCTAAAGGAAATCTTGCATGGGAGTAAGCGTAGCAAGAGTTACTGAACACTTTGTAAAGATCTTCCAGGAGGGAATTGAGCAGGTGCAAGTGTGCACAAGTTTTAACATCCCCGACCATCCATGTTGGGTTGTTGTAACATTCCTGATAATCTATGTCGGGCCACACCACGCCAGATAAATATTACCGGTCTCTCTATGGAACATATTGTAACATACCTAGCAACCAACTGAGCTATGCCACATAAATTTTCTGAACTGCATGCAATTACAATGCATACACACAAAACTCTTGTGGAAACATTATATATAAAACATAAACATACAAATACATCTATAAATACACAGATTCACACCGAAATAACAGTAAATATATACATGCAACATATATAGGAAACACCCATAAAAATAAACATAGTTATAACCGCACATATCACAACCCATAAAAATAAGCATGTAAATAACAATGCAACATATAAATTTATCACACCATTGTAACTTATCTTGGTAATAATGTCACCAACTACGTGCAGACTTTCCATGAACCTCCCATCATTAGACCACATTGTTCATCACTGTCATCATTGAGTCACCCCCAAGCTGGGACTAAACTCCACCCAGGTAAAGGGATTCCTATCCAGGCTAAATGCTCATAGACAATAGGAAAGACTTTGTCTCAGGTGTCAACTCAAAGTAACAACCTATAATCTCTCATTCCCCACATTCCTGTCCCACCTAGGAAGTGTGCCCCTTCTCTACTCAACAGTCCTTTGAATTCCCCACTTCCTTTCTAGGCTTTAGTAACAGTCCAGATAGGAAGTCTCAGAGAACTGCAACTCCAATTTAGCACCTTCAGGAAATCAATTCCCATCAATTCTCTCACCTAGATAACTTATCACAGGCCTAAAAATGTTAATATTTCAAAATCCCACCCAGTTTCAGTCTCACTGAATTTTCTACTAAATTTAAATGCCAAATTCAGTTTCAGCACTGTTTCATCATATGCTACAGCGGTGTTTCG
>SNQJ01S0022940.1:94201-129725 GCA_010110895.2 Picea sitchensis | reverse complement strand
CCACCGATGCCTCTGCGTCCTCAAGGTCCGCAACCCTGCACACTCAATGAAACTGAGTCAGCAACACCTGTCTACATCAAAGTAGTAAAACATCCTGTCATATAACTTAATGCATCATAATGAAGGAAAAAGTTTTATCATCATAAAAATCCAGATCACTTGCGAGCAAGTGTCCTCAAAAAATAAGTTTGGTAAGTGCGCCAGAGCGGCATGTTACAGGTAAGGAGAAATTTATGTGGGGTTGGTCCCAACAATAAGCGTTCAATGATTTGAAACAGTGTCTATGCTCATCCCTAGTAATTTCACTAGCATACCTGCAACATCCCTTTGAGATTGAGACAGATGCTTCAAACTATGCTGTGGGCATCGTTCTCACTCAACATGACCACCCCGTGGCCTATCACAGTGAGACACTATCATATGTTGTTCGTAAGTACCCTACTTATGACAAAGAAATGTACTCCATTGTGCAAGCCTACCAGTAGTGGATAAATTACATTATTGGAAAGGAGATAGTCATCCACACTAATCATAAGCCACTGTAGTTCATGCAGACGCAAGGAAAATTGTAGAATGACTGCCATCAAAAGTGGTCAACATACTCGCAACAATTCCACCTCAACATCAAGTACAAAACAGTAAGCACCAATCGCGTCGTTGATTGCATCAGTAGATCGCCAACCGCGACAGTCACCACGGTGCTAGACTCTTGTGACCATGAGACCTATGGATGGCCCCAACTCTATGAGATAGACCTAGACTTCACCACCACCTACCAAATGTTGGGTACAAATGCAGTTGTCGATAAATTCCATCTTCAGGTTGGGTTGTTGTGTTGTCTGGTCCATATCTGTGTTCCATCAAGTGAGCAAGAGAAGATGATCTGTGAATCCCACTACAATCGGGTGGCAGGACACTTCAGAGTCGAAAAGATAGTGGCGATGCTACATAAACATTTTTTCAGGTCAAAACTTCAACAAGAGGTCAAGAAGTATATCAGGTCTTGCACTGCCTGCGTTATTGCCAAACCGATCACTAATAAATAGGGACTATACACCCCTCTTCCTACTCCTGACATGCCATGGGAATCCATCTCAATGGACTACATGTCGAGCCTCCTGTCCACCAAGCGGCGAAATGACTGTGCTTTTGTGTTGGTTGATCGCTTTTCTAAGATGGTGATTCTAGTTTCCTACAAGAAGAGCATCACAACAGAGGCCACTGCCACGCTCTTCTTTGAACAAGTCTGGGTACATTATGGAATCCCACAAACCATTGTCTCATATCGAGATAGTTGATTTCTCAACACATTCTGTTCAAGCCTCTGGTCATTGCTAGACACCAAGCTCACCAAATCCACGACCTTCCACCCCCAGACAGATGGCCAAACTGAGGTTGTAAATCGAATGATTGTGCATATCCTTCGCATGTATAATTTAAATCACCCTCACACACAGGATGAGATCCTTCCCTATGTCTAGCATAGCTACAACTAAGCCATGCATAGCTCAACCGACCAAATCCCCTTTCAGGTGGGGTTGGGATTCCAACCATTGGGTCCCATAGATGTTGAAATTCCTCTTGCGGTCACCTCTACCGACTCATCTCCTACTCCCACTGAAGCTGACAAAGCCACCTGGTTCATTGAGCGGATCCATCACATCTTCCAAAAGGTTCAGGATATCCTACAAAAGTCTAATGACAAGTACAAGCAATGCCAAGATCAACATTGGGTTCCACATAAGTTTCAGGTGGGAGACAAAGTTTGGTTACACTCGTAGAAAGAAATCCTTACAGGACCCCATCGGAAGCTTCTCCCACTCCATTATGGGTCTTAAACCATCATGAAGGCTGTGGGGGATAATGATTTTGAGCTCAACATTCCTCCTTCCCTTGGCCTGCACCCAGTGTTCAACATGGATCTCCTTCGCCCTTATTTCCCACCATTATTGGACACCTTAGAAGTAGTAGAACAATTGACACCAAAAAATCTCAACCCCGAATGCATACAATAGGAATCCAATGATTATATTTTGGACACACAAATCAAGGGGAATCGACAGTAAAGGATCCAGCTTTATTGAATTGTCAAAGTAGGGAAGCTCCTACACCAAGGCAAGTGGCTCACTCGGGGCCAAATTCAACAGAAATTTACTCATTTGATGGGGGACCTCAACACAATAGATACCATTTCTTATGAAGGAGGGAGGATTGATCTATGTGGATATCAGTGGCCACCCACCTTTTCCAACTAGCTCAAAACAATTTTATGGCAATTTTGGTAATTTACTATTTTTAGAAGTTTTCACTTCTAGAGTTGTTTTGAGGCCCTAAATGATGTTTTTTGGGAAAATAGGTTTGTTGTATGCAATTTCCTTCAATATTGTGCCTAAAATTAATCTCCTCTATGATACCTTTCCAACGAGCTATCATATGCCTAAAACGAAGATTGTATGAAAAAGTTACGACCCTGAGTAGTTGATGTACTAACTTACCCAAACGGGGCTCACATGACTTTTGGTGCTTCATCTCCTAGTGTTAGGTTTTTTGATGTCTAGGGTTTTTGGCATTCTTTCTTATTGCAAAAAAGACTTTAGAGCCTCATTGTAATCATCTTCTTGCAAATGAGTGCAACTGTCACATATCTTCTTAGAGATAAGCCGACACCATTCCAACAAGCTTGTTTCCGCTGCATTTTACGATTTCATCTTATTTCATTATTGAATAGAAACTAGATTTACTGTATCTCTATTATTTTGTGCTAAGCACCTGTTAATAATCTATAGTCATTTCATTCTGCTCATAAAATACATATCATCTTTGATTGTGAGATCAATAGGTTTCTTCTGTTCCTTTATTTTCTTCCTCTGTTCTCCCATCTACATGGTTGATTTCCTCTTTTCTTTTTGCGTAGGTTTCGTTACCTCTGGTCTACTCCAGTCCTTGTCTCATGGGTTGATATTTCATCTTTCTTTGTTTCTATACTGGTAACTATAGGTTTGTTGCACTTTGTTGGTTTTTTGGTATTGGTTGTTGGGCTAATGGATTTCATGTTGTGGTAGCTTCTTCCTGTTCTTGTCACTTCTTGTCACACTATTCTGTTATCTGTTGTGCGTTTTCATTTTCAATTGTCTCTCTATCACTTATTCCTCTAACTTCTTATTTTTGGCTTTTTCTCATTTTTCTAATTTTTCCTTATTNCTGTTTTTATACTTTTTTTTTCTTCTTTTTTTTCCTACTATTTATAATATGTACAAGTCTACTTCATGCACTGTAACTACTAAGGATTGGTAGGTCGACTATCCCTATATAGTTTCAGTAAACTATGATTCATTATTCCTTACATTTCATTGCCTGCTAAGTCCTTAAGTTGCATAACACCTCCATCTGTGAAAGATTGTATCCCATATGGCCCTAACCAATGCATTATGAACTTCCCTGGGTGTTGCAAGTATTTACTATCATAGAGGAGAACCAAATCTCTTACTTTGAAGTTCTTCTTCTTAATATGTCTCTCATGCAAGGATTTATCCTTTGATTTCTTTACCTCATGATGGAAACTAGATATAACTCTGTTTTCTTCCAATTTCACGAGTTTGGATAACATTTCTTTTGTTGTGCCTCTTTCTATCATATATGTAATAGTTTTAATGCACAAACTTGGTATCAAGTAATCTAAAGAAAATATTGATTCTTTTCCATACACCAATATAAAGGTGTCTGCCCTATTAGCTTCTTTCATGTATTTCTATAATCCCATTGTGTTGTTGGTACCTTCAAATCCCAATCATCCCTATTTAGATTACAAATATTTGTCAAGGAATTCTCCACTATCTTGTTAAATGATTATATTGTTCCATTCTCCTGAGGATGGTATGGAGTGCTCTTCTTATGATGTATCTCAAATTATTCCAACATTTCCTGAATTGTATTGTTGATAAATTGAGTTCCTTGATCTCTCATCAAAATTTTTGGGCATCCAAATCTTGTGAGTACTTGTTCAAATAAAAAGCGCATTGCGATCTATGCGCTACAATCCTTCATGGGTTCTTCCTCAACCCACGTGTTCTAGTATTTTGTCCTTGTAATAATATATCTATCTCTTGATGTTCTTGCTGATGGATTAATTGGACCTTGAAAGTCTATTACCCACTTATTTAACAGTTTCAAATTTACTTGTGGTTTCAATGGCATCTCATCCCTCCTGGATGGATTTCCAACTCTCTGATAGACATCACAATTTTTAAATTACTCATTTGAATCCTTGTGAAATATTGGCCACCATAATCCTACGTGAAATACCTTCTACACAGTAGCTTTCCCAATGTAATGTCCTCCTACAATTACCTCACACACTTATGCTAAAATGATAGGCCGTTCATGCTCCAAAACAAATCTCCTCAAAATGTTATCTACTCCAAGTTTGTGTAAATGACCTACAATCAATTGGTGGTCTACAACTCTGACCACCAGATTTTTCTTCTACACAGTAGTAAATTATCTTGATGAAAATATTGTACTTAAAAACTCAACAATGTCAGCAAAATACCCACAAAGTATCTATACTAAAAACAATTGTAAATATGGAAATTTGTCTTCCAAGTCACCGGGTTCTTCTCCATTAGTTATCCTAGATAAGTGATCTCTTCATGCATTCAATATTCCAGGATTCACCACAACTTCAAAGTAAAACTCTTGGAACAAAAGTAGTAAAATGCATATCCTCCCCCCCAACAATGGATTATTGACTAAATATATGAGATTAGAATGATATGTAAACATCTTGAAATGTTTCCCTAACAAGTAATGTATGTATTTATGCAATGCATACACCATAGCTAATCCTTCCTTTTCTGTAGTGTTTCATTTTTGTTTTCAATTTGATAATTTCCTGCTTGCAAATTCGATAGGGTGATGTATGTCACCTTCTCATGGTTGTGTAAATATTGTTCTTAATGCTATTGCAGATGCATCCATGTGCATATGAAATTATTTTGACCAATCCGGAAAAACCATAATTGGCGTAGTTATCATGTTCTCCTTCAATATATCCAAACTCTATTGGCATTCATCATTCCACTGATATTTAGTATCCTTCTTCAATAATTTCTCCATTGGCATAGTAGTCTATGCATATCCGCTTATAAACTTCTTGTAATATCCTATGTGACCAAGTGTACTCTTCAACTGGTGCACCGACTTCAGTGTTGGTAAGTTAACTATGAAAACAATTTTAGCAGGATCAACCAGCTGACCATGTTTACAGACCACATGCCCTAACAAAATGCCAAAAGGTGCACTAGAAATACATTTCTTAATATTCAATGAAATATGACATTGTCTACACCTGTCTAACATCAATCTTAATACTTCAACATGATCCTTCACTAAATCAAGCAGTGCACAATCATCCAATTAAAACTCCCAAAACCTATGAATAAATTATTTAAAGGTTGCTACTACTACCCTTGAAAAAATGGCAAGTGCATTATTCAACACAAATGACATTACTATATACTGAAATGATCCCCATTTTATAGAAAATGTGATCTTATGTCTTTCTTTTGGCCCTATCTTGATCTGATGATATCCTAAAAACCCATCTGTAAATGAATAGGCTTCTTGACACCCTACATTCTCCAAAAACATTTATGTAAATGTGGTAGGAAAATGATCATGTAGGAAATCATCATTCATTTTTCTCAAATCTACACAAATCCTAATCACCCCTTTCTTATTTTCCTACACCACCATAGGATTGTTCCATTTTGATTCTTCCATGGTTTCTATGACACCAACTTCTAACATATTGTCAATTTCTTCCTTGAACATCTGGTTCTATATTGGATTTAATCCGTAAGGTCTATGTTTTATAAGTCTGGATTCTAGCTTCAAAGGGATGTTCATCTCTCTTGGATCTCATGTTAATCCCTTCATCTCTGAAAATTTCAGTGGAAACAATTCATTGTACTCGTGCAATAATTTTGTGATTCTTTATACTGTCTGATTATATCAATAATCTCCAATTATTTCAATATTTGGGTTTTCTGGAGTTCCAATGTTTACCTTTTGTGTCTTTAATGGTGTGGCATAATATTATGAACCTAACTTTGGACATTCTACTTCCATTTCACCTTCAACTTCTGCGATCCGGATATTCCATGGGTTTTCTTCTGCTAGATCTTCTTCTTCTGTGACATGATAATAGTGTAGTAATTGTTTGACAATATGTTTCTTTTGATTCTAATGTGTTGGAACTATTTCAAATTATGGTTCTTCAAATATCCTGTCTCTTACCACTTTCAATGTTGTATCTATCTCTGGAGTTTCATGCTCAAAGGAAAATATAATCACAAAATTCTACTGCATTTCTTTCCAATTGGCAGTTTCTTTGTGTTGTTCCTATTCTATGTACCAATTATTTTGAATTCCTTATAATGTGTGAATAAAATGGTGTGGCCATCCTTTTGGTGGTACTAATATCCATTGAGCCATGCACCTATCTACATGTTCTCTGAGTTTTCCAAATCCACCATATTTGTCGAGAAATATGTTCTCCTTCTCTGCTCCAAATCTAATGCATAGTAACCTCTTACACTAAAACTAGTTGTTTATCTTCTCCTTATGTGTACCCCACCAATGGGAAGGTGTAACTTTCAAATCAATATCTAATATTGGTAATCTATGATTTTCTACTACTTCTAATTCAATCTTCAAGAAAAATTATTCTAAGTCATTCATACCATAAAAAGTAGGAGGCTCTCTTACCTATGAACCAATCTATCTTAGTGTATGCATCATTCTGACACATCTTCTGGTGGATAATTCATGTAATTGATGTTTCTAGTTTTCCATTCCTATTTCAAATTATGAAGAAAAAGAACTAATACTCCTCCAACTCAACATTCCATCTGCAGTTGGGTTGATGTAATCCTTTTCTTGCGTGATAGTTATGTATAACTGATTGACATATTCTGTAATAAAATTGTCTATCACAGGTTCCACATGCCTTCCTCCTTCTCATGGATCGAATGGTGAAATAAATCTATATTCCCCATATTCAAATATCATCTTTATTTTATTCAAATTTATAATAGTCTAGTTATCAAAGGCCCAATCCAGACCCAACAATGTTGGATATGGCGAAGTGTTATCCACTATGTCAATGACTTCAAAGTCTACCATGATGCACACACCATCTAGATCTATTGAACTCCCTTTCAATATTCCGATTAGCACCACTCTATGTTTATTTTATAACTTCAACTGGATAGGTGAATACCGGAATTGAGGTTCCCCATAGCTTACCATCTCTTCTTTGGAAGAACATTGAATTCAGACCCTAAGTGTAGTATGATATCCCCCATATTGAAATATCTAATGTTTGCATTCAACCTGAATTCCCTTCTTGTTCTTCTGTTCTTACGAACCTAATTCACTGTCTTTACCCCTTCTTCCCCATAATTACACTTTTCTAACAAACTCTGCAGTACTTGTAAATATTTTTTATCATTAAACAAATTCACACAAGACGCAAAAAAGTGTCTTAAGTTACTTCCTTTCTCTTAAGTATGCTCTTTGCTGGTATGACAAAATAAGGGAGGCATGCCATAGACTAGTACCTCTTGTACTTACTTTGTTCCTGAGGTAGACACACTATTTTCCTTCAAAATCTCCTATCTAGACTCTTTGAATGTCTCCTTCTCTTTGAGCGCATCAAACTTATGTTCAGGTGTTGTATTCTTCCTGACCCACTTGTACTGATCCCCATCCTTCTTTGCTACATCATATCCTATCTAGGGTTCACCTCTAGTAACTATGTTGATCATTTTCCCATCCTCTTATCTGTTTTCCAAAACAATCAATTGTACATTCGTATTTTTTTGGTTCCTCTTGTTCTTTATCTTCACCAAAAGTGTCAAACAATATTCTATCTCATGGTTTGTTGCATGACAATACATATATGTCATAGGTGGTTGTGGACAATCTCTTGCATAGTTCGCTAGTTGATGATAGTTGTGACAAAATACTAGTCCTCGACCTCCTCTGAATACTCTTACTCCATGGCCTCCTCCTTTGAAGCCTCCTTTGTTACCCTGATTATCTCTGTGCTATGTATTATATTGTGTTCCCTGGTTGTATTGCAATTGTGGGTTATTTTACTGTGGTGGCATTGTATATTGTTGTGCATTGTTATACTATGGTGGGGCTCCAAACATTTGTGCATTGTTGGACTGTGGTTGTGGTTCAAACTGCTGCAGGGTATTATACTATGGTTGTTGTGTATTATTGTATTGTGGTTGTTGCGCAGATTTTGTTTTTATTAATTCATGTTGCACCATGTATGCATCTAATTTACTCTCCTTCATTATTTCCAAGCTTTTGCAATCCTTGTCTTCATGTCCAACTAATTTGCAAAAATTACAAAATGTACTCATTGGTATTGTCTGATACTTCTGCATCATGGGACAGTGATAGGGATCATGTCCATGTGTTTTCATATCTCACACCATGATCCTCCTGATGGTAATGATTTTGGCATCCCTATTTTTATATAATGCGTAAAGGTTGGACACTCATTCTTATAATGAAATTATGTTCCACATAATGTACACCAAACATCTTCTATTTTCTCCTTACCTTTATTTTGATTTAACTGAAATTTCAAGTTCTCCATATATTGTCTCAACTCTTCCACAACATGATCTTTCTGCTTATATTGATTTTCCTCTAACTGTAATGTTTCTTGCGGGGCCTTAGCATGACTTTGTAACTTTTTTTGCCTTAAAGGACACTTCAGATGTGGCAATAAAGAGTTAACAAACAAATTTCTATGTTGCATATCAGTAATAGGGTACTTCAACTTACCTTTTAGTCTTTTGAACTTCTGGTCCACCTCCCATACTAATTCTCTTGGATTCTTCTTAATTTCTATCATTTCATTCATGAATTGATCCCCTGAACTTGGTTTCTAAAATTCATTGATTAATTGCCTCTTCACCTCTGCAATAGTTGTAGGTGCTCCCGTTGGATAATTTGTTGTGAGACCCATGTACCATTCTAATTTGTGGTCTCTAAATGTGATTTCCAACTACACAAGATTTGTATCTTCATCTCTAATATTCTTACCTACCCATATTTTCTCACAGATAAATAAATGCTTCTCTGGGTCATCTGAACCATCTCCTCGAAACTCTAGTAATCTAATAGTTGGATCTTGTCCTACCATTGTGAATGTTTTTGTACTACCACCTCTGTGCGGTGTAGATACTTTAATTCTACTTGTTGAACTTACACTTCTTCTTGATTTATCACTGGACCCACATCTTGTAAAAACCCTTCTACGACTAATCACTTGTTGGTTAACTTCTTTTTCTTCTTCAATTGTCTTAGTTGCAAATGGGGTTGTGGGTTCCACACTAATTCCCATCTAGAATGAAGAGCCTTATTCTGTGCCAGACCCCTGACCTATTCTTTTCCTCTCATGTGTGGTGACCAAGATTTCCTCAATATTCCCCATCGCACAAGGATCCTCTATCCCTTCCTCATCATTTTCCAATCCCTCTTGCTCAATTACTTTCCTCTTATTACTATTGATATTATACTGGTAGGGTCGTCCACTACGTGTCACTACTCCTTTCCTTATTATTTCTTTGGTCTGTTCTTCACCCATTATTATGGGGTCCATTTCTTCCTTCTTCTAGATTTTTTCCAAATCTCTCTCCATATCTCAGATATTCCTTAGTGCTACACCCATCTCCCCCATGAACGCAGCGTGATTTAATTGTTTGATTCCATGTGCATTACGCCTTTATCATGTAATAATATCTTGATCAATCTGAAAAGAGATATAATGTACCTCTTTGTTGGTACATTCAATAAATCCTTCTCTGTAGTAGTATATGACTTTGTTGTGTCGACTACAAATTCAATAATAAACCCTTCATTAATTTTCTCTAACCAAAAATCCAACGTACGTGTGAATTTGTTATTAACCCTTTCCAATTGCATAATGTTCTCAAGTGTCCGCTCCGCTGGCCTTATCTGATTATTCAGATGATTAGATCCTTTAACCTCAATAATCACTCTTGTAATAAATAAGGAAAACACCATAAATATGCCTCATGCAAATCAATAAACACATACATCTGTAGATACTAGCATGGTGTATAACTAGAACTTATGCTATCTTTCTACGCAAACTCTAGTTGTTTTGTCTCTAACCATATTTCAATATATTTCTTCGTAGGATTCCATGGCTTAAACATTCCTTTCAGCCACTCCATTTTATTCATTAACCTTCTCACCAGGTCCCATCCATAGAAAATTTTGGGGGCACAATTTGTCTCATGGGTGAAATTAGGGGGTTTGAAATTTTGGTTGGGTGAATTATTTACATAAAATATTTTAATTGGTTTTCTTATATATAGTGCCAAATTTATTTTCCAAAAATTATATATAAAACTGTTATCCCACAGATATTTGTGAGGGAAGAGCATGAAAATCCATTTTCGCCCCTTAAAATTCGACCCAAATCCTTCCATTAGTCCCGATTTTATAATAATGGAAATGATTCAAAGGTATTTCACCCCATTTTATGGTAATGGAAATGATTCATAGGTATTTTGCCCTAATTTTATGATACTGGAAACGATTTGGAGGTATTTCACCATGGGCACCCTCAAATGAAGAGTGGAGAGGCCCTGTAGTTGTCTTACCTTACCTACCTTGAAGTCCGATTGGAAAGAGAGAAGAGAAAAAAAAAATGCACTATCAAAATATATGGAGAAACAAGGTTTGAATTTGGTACCAATCCCTCATCTCGATGATTTTTTCTAGAAAACCGTTTCCTTGCTAGATTTCCTCATTATTAGTATACAATTGCGCAATTTGATATACAATTTTAACTAACTGTATTGGTTTTGATATATACTATTCATGCTCTTACACATTTTGTTCAATGTGTCTTCCCTAATTTACTTTCATGGTTCACCTTTTTTTTAATGTGTCTTCTCTAATTTCTTAGACTGATGGATTGTGTGTCTATCTAATATCAGAACAAAAGCTGGATGATAGTATTTTTATGCCGTGAATTGTTGCCCTATCAGACTAATACCCAATTCCACGGAGATGTAAAACAGGTTGATTGCTAGGTCATTCCATAAAATTAATTGGTATATTGCAATGAATTGAATTGGATTGGACAATAGTTGTAGAGAAACTTTTAAACTTTCACCTTGGCCTCTTGAATGAAAGTAGATTTTACATTGTACAACATAGAGTACTCCTTTGGGCTCCTAACATTCAATTATGACAATTTGATAACATATTTGTTTTGACATTGATTTATTTTGTATGAGGAATCGATAAATAATTTTATGACAAGTGAATAAGCACTTTGCATTATCTAGTCGAAAATTCAAATTTCTCTATCTGTCAATGCAGTAATTTTAGTGAATATGGTAGGAATTTCAATTACATATCTAAAAGTCTTGTGAATATTTTCACCAAATATTATTAAAACACTTTGTAACAAGGTGACTCATTGGTGATTGCATCCGAGTGTTGAATTGTCCACCAATGTTCCACTCTCATTGTGGGTTGCACCACCTATAGACCAAGAGTTTCAAAGGGACGAGGCCTAGTGCAAACCTTGTATGATTTTGTTGGAATAGCTACCCCTTGGATGTAGAACCTAAGCCAAAAGAGTTCCACTCTTAGTGATTTGGAATAAATTCCACTTAGACCTGGCCCTTAATCCAAAGGAGTTCCACTCTTAATGATTTGGAATAGTTACCCCTTAGAATTGGATCCTAAGACAAAGAAGCTTCACTCTTAGTGGTTCAAATTTCAATTCCTAGGGGAATGTTTCTTTGAAGAATTTCTGAGAACGGATGTGAAACATTTGTTAAAAATAGTTAATTGGAAAAAACAAACAAGTGAATGTGTGTGCATGTATGAGGGAAATAACACATTCCTTTGTATTAGAGTATCTTGGTAAATTTGTGCCCAAGTTATCTTCCTCCTTGACTTATTTCAAATGATCTCTCTTTTCAAATATCAAGGTAGATTGGATCCCATAGAAACTCACGAAAAACATGATAAGAGAGGAATTTCAAATATCAGGGTAGATTGGATCCCATAGAAGCGCACGAGAAAGATGATAAGAGAGGAATTGGTTCAGAGAATAAATTAAATCCAATGATCAATTCAACACCATAAGAAAATGATTAGTAAGTTTATTCATCATATAAAATTTTCCATTATAGACCATTTTCCAATTTAGTTTTACTGATTGATTTCCATGTTTTTGACTAAGATTGTGCTATTATCAGAAGCAAGAAAAAATAATTCAACAGAAGTTGAAAACGTTATCTAAGAGGTTGAGAAAGTTGCAAGTCAAAGAGAAACAAACACACTTTTTCAGGGAGTTTTCCCAGAAAATGTATGCACTAACTTTTGGGGTTGTACCTTTATGGAAGAGTTTGGACCTAGGGCTCTTACAAGACGAGTTTACTGTGCCTTGAAATCTATATTTCAACTATGGGCATATGCAAACCATTAAGAAAGACAACTTTTTTCATGCTGACTTATTCTCATGATGTTTCATATTTGTGGACATATCATGTTGTATCACAATTTCATTTAAAGTGGCTATCAGATTGTGGTGAAAAATCATGTGGAAGGGATGAACCATCTAAACATTTTATTTTATAGCTGACATATCATTTGACTATCTCAGTTTATTTAAGATGTATAAAGCATATAACAAATGTATTCACTGATAAATTGAGAAGCAGAGAATACAGAGAAAGAATAGAGAAGAAAATAGTATTTAGTATATTGAGTATGTGAGAAAAGAGTACATTGAGAAAAGGGAAAAGAGTTGAGCTAAATAGGTTCAAGAAAATCAAGAAATGAAAGTACAACTGTCCAGAACAGTTGGCAGTGTATAGTCATACTGTTGAGGTTACATTATATTTAACACTCCCTCTTAAACTCAACAATTACAATCATCAGCACTGATAATGCCCAAGTTTTGTCTCTGAAAATCAAAAAGAGATTTTCCTAGTGGCTTTGTGAAGATATATGTGAGATGATATCGAGAGCCACAAAATTGAAGTGCTATGTCACCATTATTGACTAGCTCATGGATGAAGTGAAAGAAAGTGTCAATATGCTTGCTTTTCTTTTGAAACACATGATTTTTGGATAGAGCAATTGCTGAGGTGTTGTCATAGAAGATAGGAGTTGGATCCTTATTTGTATGTGACATATCATTCAATATTCTTCTCAGCCACACAGTTTGACAGGAGGCTGAGGTAGTAGCGACATACTCTGCCTTTGCAGAAGATATTGATAGAATGGGTTGCTTCTTTGATGCCCATGAAATCAAGTTCGTGCCCAGGTGAAAAGCATGTCCTGAGGTGATTTTCATGTCATCTAGGCTTCCTGCAAAATCACTGCATGTGTAACCAGAGAGATGATTATCATCAGACTGAGTGTACCATAAGACAAAATTAAGAGTGCCTGCAACATATCTCAGAATTCGTTTCGCCATTTTCCAGTGAGAATCTTTGGGGGATTCCATAAACCTGGAAACAAGGTTGGCTGCATACATAATATCAGACCTAGTTGTTGTAAGATACAACAAACTGCCTACTAAAATTTTGTACAGTGTGGGGTCCACTATAGGTCCTTCATCTTGCTTTCTCAATTTTGTGCCTAGGGGTATAGGAGTTTCTGCTCGATTGCAGTCTTCCATGTGGAATCTTTTGATGATGTTTGCTACATACTTTTGCACTAATAGACAAAAATTCCTTTGGTTGATTGATCAACCTCAATACCCAAAAAATATTTCATTATGCCAATATCTGTCATCTCAAACTCAGATTGCATGGCATGTTTAAAAATTGTTAAGTCAAGATTTCCAGTATATATCATGTCATCAACATATAAACATACAATCAAAATTTTACTGTGCTGATCCATTTTGGTGTATAAAGTTGGCTCATTTTGGCTTCTGCTGAAACCACTTTTGATTAGGCAAGTGTCAATTTTGTTGTACCAAGATCTTGGAGCTTCTTTTAAGCCATACAGGGCTTTGTTCAACCCATATACTTTGGCTGGTTGTTCTTTGACTTCAAATCCATGTGGTTGATCCACATAGACCTCTTCTTATAAGACACCATTTAGGAAAGATGACTTGACATCCATATGGTATACTTGCCATTTGTGTTGAACAACTATGGCCGAGAGAGTCCTTACTGTGTCTAACCTTGCTACTGGAGAAAAGGTTTCACCATAATCAGTACCTGGTTGTTGTGAGAATCCTTTGGAAACAAGTCTTTCCTTGTTCTTTTCAATATGCTCCTTTTCATTGAGTTGTTGTGAGAATCCCTACAAGTCTTTCCTTGTGTTTTTCAGTCTGTCCCTTTTCATCGAGTTTAGTTTTGTAAAACCCACTTGACACCAAATACTCTTCAAAGTCCGAAAATCAACAAGATCCCATGTTCGGTTCTTCTCTTCTCAATGGAGTCAATCTCTTGGTTCATGGCTTGAACCCAATGTGGCTCCTTAGTTGCTTCTTTAAAATATGTAGGTTGACATGAAATTAATGCAAAAATATTGTGATGTTCAATTTCATCCAACTGCTGATGGATTTCTCTCAAACTTCGAGTTCTTTGATTTTGAAGTTCGGAGGATGAGTCTCTGCTTGAAGTTGAGTGATCCTAAGAATTTTCAGGTTGTCCTTGTACTTGCAATCTTGGAAGGGCAGGTTGAGGTATTGGTTGTCCTAAGTCTTCTTCATTTTTAGGACTTGGCAGCAATGGATTTTGACTGTCCATTTTCTGATTTTCAGATTCATTCCAGAGTTGATTTTCTAGAAATTTTACATCTCTGTTGAGAATTAGTTTCTTTGAGATTGGATTGTAAAGCATGTAAGATTTTGATGTTTCATTGTATCTAGTAAAAATACATTTCTTACTTCTGTCATCCAGTTTCTTCCTTAATTCGGAAGGGATGTGAGTGTATTCTATGCAACTGAATGTCCTTAGATGAGCAACATTTAGCTTTGTCCCACTCCATGCTTCTTGAGGGACCTTCATATTTAGACTGGTGGTTGGAGATCTATTCAAGAGATAATCTGAGCATGCTACTGCTTCAGCCCAAAAAGTATTTGATGTACATTTCTCTTTGAGTAGGCTTCTTGCCATGTTCATTATTGTCTTATTTTTCCTTTCAACCACTCCATTTTGTTGTGGAGTATACCTAATTGTAGTTTGCATGATGATGCCTTGTGATTTGAACAAAATTTGCAAATTCTTTGGAGATGTATTCTCCTCCTCCATTTGACCTGATTGCTTTTACATATTTTCCACTCTGTTTTTCAACTTCTGCTTTGAATTCTTTGAATTTTGCAAAAGTTTCAGACTTGTGTCTAAGAAAATAGATCTAGATTTTCCTACTAAAGTCAGCAATAAACGTTAGAAAATAAAATCTACCACCTATTGACTCTGTTTGCATTGGTCCACATATGTCAATGTGAACATGTTTGAGATGTTGTTTGGCTTGAGTGGAGGATTGTGGAAAACTAGTTCTCTTATGTTTTCCAAGTATGCAAGACTCACATGGGGGATTTTTCTCTTTGAAGATAGGGAGACCTTTGACCATGGAGTGCTTCTATAAAAGAATTAGACTCTAAAAGGGTAGATGTCCAAATCTTGTATTCCAAACCATAGTTTCATTGGGGGTGGATGCACTTTGTGCATATATTTGGATCATATTTGCAGTTCCGAGGTTCAGGGGAAACATCCTATTCTGAGTCATGTGGATTTCATAAATCAATTTTCTGTTGGGGGTTTTATCATATATCTTGCATGATGCTCCCTCAAAACGTACATTATACCCATGTTCAATGAGTTGTCCTACACTTAACAAGTTATTTTTCAGATCTGGAACATGATAGACATTGTTTATGTCTTTCTTTACATTTTGTTTAGTAAGAATAGGTACAGTTCATTTTCCTTGAACTTTGAATAAGAAATCATTTCCAGGTGTAATATCATATGAGATTATAGAATCAATGCATGGAAGTAAATCTTTGTTACATTTCATGTGATTGTTGCATCCACTGTCCAACAACTAGAGATCTTTATGTTGTTCTTCAGTCATATGACATGAGAGAAACATACCTTCTAAGGTTTCTCCTGTATGTTTTGAGACATGTTCTCTGCCTGAGAGCTGATCTGCTTTCTTATTCTAGCATTCAGATTCACAGTGTCCAAACTTTTTGCAGTAATAGCATTATATGCTTGATTTTTCATTTGATCTCCTCCCTCTTCCTCTTTGAGGCTGGAAATTTTGATTCTGGTTCTCTTGTCTGTGACTTTGGAAAGATTGATTCAGGTTCTATTGTCTGTGACCTCCACTTGAGTGAGGGTTACTTGGACTTCTCCCTCTTCCTTGGCGACCTCTGCCTCTTCCTCTGCCTCTCCCTCTACTAAAAGAGAATTGATTTTTGAAGGAATTGTCTATTGACTCATCTGTGAGATGCAGTTTGTTCTCGTGTGTCAACAGGGAACCAATTAGTTCATCTATTGAAAAATGTGACAGATCCTTGGATTCAAGGATTGCTGTAACGACCATTTTGAATTTCTTTGGTAAACTTCTGAGGACTTTCTCAACAATGCGATGATCAGGGATGGCTTCACCAGTCAATATGATGTAGTTCATGATTCCCATGACTCTAGTCATAAACTAATCAACATTTTCAGTCTCTGTCATTCTTACAGTCTCGAATTGCATCCGCAAGGTCTGCAATTTGACTGTTTTGACCCTGTCATTTCCTTGGTAGGCTGATTTAAGGACTTCCTAGGCCTGTTTTGAAGAAACAATATCTATGATTTTTTTGAAAATTGAGTCATCCACTAAATTTTGAATCCAGAATTTGGCTTTATTTTCTTTGTTCCTCTGTGTTGCCTGAGTAGTTCTCTATTGGTTGGTCATGGTAGCAAGGTCTGCTAGATCTGGTTCCACATATCCAAGATCCACTAGATCTCATCACTCTTGTTCTTGCAAGAAAGATCTCATTCGAAGAGACCAAAAATCATAATTCTTTCCAAGAAGAATTGGTCCTTGAGTTGGTCCTAAATTGCTAGATGTGGCCATATTTAAAAAAATTTAACAAAACAAAAAAAATTGTTAGAAAATTTTGTGTTTACCTATTTCTTGCACATAAAACCAGGTCTTCGAAGTTCTTCCAATGACTTCATACCAAAAAACACGGGGTAGACCACTTCTTTAGCTTTGATCTGACTCGATTTGACTTATCCAAGCGCAAGATCTATTGACTCAGAGCTTTGAGCTATGTTATTTTTCAACTGTAGCAACTGTAATGGAAAAATCGATCCAAATGTGAAATCAACCCCATGCAAATATGCACTGAGTGTGAGCTCCTTCCCCATGTGACCACTATCCTTGACCACTGGCTTATACCACAAACAACTCGTCATGTTTCACGACCTCGAGAGTATTGGCATGTGAGCCACTCCTGACTCTCCAATTCCCAAACTTCGAAAGGGGCTTAACGAGCCCTCAACTCGTCTTGTATCCTTCCTCCACATGACCATGATGCTATGACCATGGTCCACTTTTTTGGATTTCGTGGTTAGACAAGTTGTGATGCAACTCCAACGTTTCCTCCTTGGAATCTTGAAATCTGAAACTCTGATCTATCCTCTGTTGCGGATCGATGGTCTAGATCCTCCTATGATTTGATGGTCCATATCCTTTCAGGATTTCACAAATTGGGGTTTCGAGACCCTTGAACTCTCATCACGATGTTCTCCAAACCTCAAACTTCGAAATGCTGAAATTTTGGAGCCTCCCAAATCAATGGTTCACGCTCCTCCTAATCTGACGGCTCAAATCATGTCATAGTTTTGCGTAGAGATGATTTTAAGGATGAAAATTTATTTTAAAATGTAGAAACCTTGGCGAATCTTACTAATCCTTCCTATTTCAACTATAAATGTTTGGTGATATTTTTGTAAAAATACTCAAATTTCTAAGTATTTTATATAGTTTTTATAAAATTTTAGCGATTTTTAAGGTAAAATAATTTTATCCTATAGAATTTGGGCGAATCATTTTTAAAATAGTGAATCTTGTTTTTGGAAAAACCATTGGAAAATAAGCCCATGAGCGAAATTTAGCCCCTAAAATCATCCCTAGTTTTGCGTATTGCGAGTTCACTAAACTCTCACCTCTGATTTCCCGATTGGCGAAATCATGATGGCGCTTGGATCTGCTGCCACCTGTCTTCACCTGTTCTTTCACGATTTTGCCCCAGTCTTCACCTTCATTCTCCCAGTTCCAAAAATGTCGATGGCTTCTGGATCTTCGCCACCTGTCACTCCATATCCAACGGTTGGAGTGATTTCGTGATTTCAGGATTTCGCGTATTGGGGTATGGAGTGCAGTCTCCTTTGCTTGTCCAACTCGTGATTCCCGATTTCCTGATTACGTCAGATCGACGACTCACGATCTTTCTCAATCCAACGACTCAGATCGAGTCGTGATTTCGTGATTCGCAAATTCTCACCACAATGTTCTCTGACCTTTACTCCCTGCGAGTCAGCGAAATGACGAGATCTCGCCACGTGTCCTCCTTGATGGATGGTCCCAACGATTTTGAGATTTCGTGACTTTGCAAGTTGACTTTTCTTGATTTTCCATGATAAACCTTTTTTTTAAATGATACTTTGCTGAAGCAACTACATGGGATCCCATTATATTGGATTAGATTCTTGATTTTCCATGATAAACTTTTTTTTTTAAAAGATACTTTATTACAATTGTGTGTTTTTCTTCCATACTAATTTGAGCAGTTATATTGTAACTATTCTAGTTTACAAATACTATTTCATGAAGGCATGTCCATGCTACCCCTTTGTAGGAAATTCATGTATCATATAGTAGATATTTTGTAATGTTTCACATTGCCAATTGTAAACTGGTGAATTTTCAGATCAGTTATCATAGTAGCATATAATTTGTCAATTTAGGAAATGAATATTTTCTATTAGGTATGATTATTGGGGATATTTACTGAATACGTATAAAATAGGATTTGATGGTAGATGATTAACATGAGTTCTCTATTATAATTTATAATGCTATTAAAACACCACCATATTCATAGAATTATACTTCAGCATAGTATCAATCTATCAAATTTCTAATTTTGAAAATATCATTAGAGCCAACATGTTAATTCTGGACATATTTAGGAACATAATGGGGTTCAAGAAATTACAATGTAATTGTTCTGGTCTACATATACTATTTCAGGAAAGAATGTTCATGCTTCCCTTATTTAGGAAATTCATTAGGGTGTAGCATAAATCCGCTAATGTTCGACATCACCAATTGTTAAATGGTAAAAGTTCAGTTCAGTTATGATAATAGCTTATAACTGTCAATGCAGGAAATGAAACTCTCAGCCGATTTTGGTCATATTTTCTCGTAACTAATTTCAATTGCTCTATGTATAATGAGTTCCAAAGAGCAGCACTCGAAGAGATAGCAACAAAGCATAATTACAACAAGGAGTGTCCTTTAGGTTCTACAGGTGACAATTTGTTTTATAAGCTGCAATTTGCTATCCTTTTTTTTTTCCTGTCAGAAAGCCAGAATATAAGAATATAACATGCATGGGATTTTTCAGCTATGGATTGGAGAAGAAATTTAAGGAAAGTTTGTGTGAATATTTTGAAGCTTTTAACAGTTCACTATTGAATTTTACAAGGGGAATCTTAATGGTCTTGAAAAATATTGGTATATTTCCTTTCTATTTGATGTTGCAGAATATATGTAAATCATTTAAGGATTTTTTTCCATTCCATTTAAATATAAAATATTTTTACAGGGCATTTCTTTTTTTCCAAGAAAGATGCTAGACTTTTGAAAAAGAATCCTAAATTGGAAAAGTTATTTATCGAGGAGTTCAGAACATTGGAGGACTTTCGGGTGAAAAAGAAATTACCAAAAGGTAGTAATTCCAAAGAGAAAACCAACAATGGTTTTTCATCTATCGATGATGTGAATCCCGAGATATCAATATTATCATCTATTGAGTGAACCTTCTTGACAGTTGAGCCATCAATTAAATATCGTATTCTCATATATCAATATTTTTGTTGCGGTATTCAGTGCTCCATTCTTATTTTTAAGGGTATGGCTAAATTGGTTGTTACATGTTGAGATGTTATTTACATTACAACCTTGTATATAGTTTTATTACATGGCCCTGATTTTTTCCTAAGGCTTCTCCAGGGTTATTTCTTGTCAAGAGAAACTTCATTTGCTCAATGTAATTGAAGAGTTCCTATCACTACATCCAAAGAGGTAATATTGCGTTACCATCATCTCATCAACATTGGTTGTTCTGGCTCTTGAAAGGTTGATAATTGGAATCCAATCTATCCAGTTGAAGCTATACATCCACTTTGTTCATGGTGGCTGCAAAGTTTTTTTTTATCAAAGTCTTGCAATTTGTTGCTAGCGGCTATATTGGCAGGATTGTACAGGGAATTAAATGAAACAATCAAGACAGGGTAACGTTACAATATTAGAATAATTCAGACATAAACAATGACAAGGTATCACTAGTAATAATTTCTTTACTATGGGTCCACTTCTCACAGGTTGTTAAGATCAATTGTTTTAACTTCCTTTCAATAGATAATATGAAATAATAGCCTTGCTTCTTGTGAAACATATAATTAAATCATTGTGGGATATATCTACTATATTAATGAACCAGATTTATGGTTTGCAATCTAATGTTATTTCGTTTCCAGAATTCTTAATGGTGTGGCTTGGGGAACTTTGGCTCTGGCAGCTCACGGATCTCTGAAATTGTGTAGTTCATTATATAATTAAAATATTATTTAGGTTAAAAACATGAAATATTTGTTTTTGAACGGAGGGCGATGGATCAAAACACGGGTATTCCGCCATCGACCCATCATTTTTGGGTTTGTCCACTAATATTGATTGAGGTGTTGCTATCCATATTCAAATACGGGGGTAGTCGGACATTGCCATTAGTGAAGTGGGCCATCCTGGTCAACTTGGCCACCATAAAACTAGAGCATTGATCTTAGTATATAGGCCAGGATATATTATTTGACGGTGTATATACCACTTGCTGCAGTATTAAAATCTCTCCAACAGTCTGCTTATTGATCACCGTATGCTATGTCGTCGGCATCGGTATCACCCATAGGGAGAATCATGAGTACCTTCTGGGTGTAACACCATTTCTACTTCCTATTCATTCCCAACTAGTTCATCACTCACAACCCCCAAGTAAGCATAGTGATTTTAAGAAAGAACCATCTCTTATCCACTTCCACTTTTCCAAGGCAACTTTCATACCGAAGAAGATGAGAAACAACTCCCTCTTATATTTATTACATATCATTAGTTTGGGTTGTTTTGATACGTGGGTTTCGAGCCATAACGAAGGAAGTTAGAATGGAGGGTCTAGGGATAGGAGGATATAACATGAGGGCTTCATCTCCGCCATGGATTATATCAACATTTTTCAGATAATTACTACCAAACAATCAGCATTAGCACCTCTTTCTTCTTGAACGCATACAAGGAAGTGATCCTATCAATTAAATCTCTTACTTATCAATCATTTCCTAGATCTTATACAAGTTTCTATTTGATTCAGAATCCTAGAACAAGCAAGTTATGGTAGAAGTTCCCATAGAAAGGAATTATTTCTCTTACTTCTTGGAGGTCTTCCTTCGAACGAGGTTAAGGGTTAATGTGAAATGCCAAACTACATCATCTACAGTAAATAAAGGTAAGTATCATTAAAGAATAGGTCAACATGAATAACACATACTATATTGTTGTTTCATTGAAAATGAAAACCACTTTGTTTACATTATTTGATCTTTATATTAGGTTTCTTCTTTTGTCTTGCTTGCAATATTAAAATTCTAATGGAAAAATATATCATTGTAACAAAAGAGTTCCATTGAGTTACTTTTATGGTCATTTGTCTACGAGACAAACAAAGAAGTGCAAGATGGTAGACTATAAGTGTCTTAATCTATCCATTGCACTTGGGTTTGTAGTGATAATATTAGATATGATAATTTTATTAATTTATAATAAAAAACAACAAAAGTAAGTCAAAAGGACTAAAAAAGTACATCCAGTTTCATACAAAGTAAGATTGTGGAGACATCTCCTAAAACAATGCTAAAAGAAAAAAAAATAAGAATGATAAAATCTAAGGGTTAGCTAATGAGGCTAAAAGGAAAAGTATAATAATACATCAATTTAGTGAACATCATTTACATTGTAATGATACTCATTACAATGTGACCTATGGATAATGTGACCTATGGATATTGCACGGATATTGCACTTGTCTCTTTTCCCATAGCATAAGTTATATATTCCACATAGATTTAGATGGAAATGCAACTGAAGTTCCATAATTAATGGCATGGGAAATATATGCCTACATGATATATTAATATTGTTTTTAAACGATACACTTTTGCTCCATTAAAACTAGCTAAATTGCATCGAGAGGTTCCTTTAACCTTGTTATTTGTGATATTTTAAGTTTGATTACTTAATATTATCGCATCTCTATAAAGTATAATTTTGTCATGTAATATTACTTTTATTATTATTTATTATTATTCATTGTATGCAGAATGAAAAGGATTGTACAAATTATTTGAGATTGGGTAGTGCAATAATGGTGCCACTTGTATATTCCATAATGCATAACTAGTTTGTATATTAGCTCTGATGCATGTGTTTTTAGTTTTCACACATGTATATTCTCCAAAATCTTGTGGTTCTCAAATCCACATAGGAGTTAGTCTATCATAGAAAATTCTTATGGTGCATTCATTCAAAACCCACATTAGCAAGGGCCTTTTAGTCATGCATAGTTGATCGCTCCCCAAGGAGTAGTGTTGGTTTTCTATTAGTTTTCTTTTTTTATGCTAATTGCATGATCTTTACTTTCTCTTGGTATTTTTTTGAAGTTTCATTTTTGAGTTTAGAATAGCAATTAGGAAAGTCACTACTCTTCTTGGTTTGTAATTTTTGAAATAAGGAACTACTCTGAACAAACTAAAGATACTTGGATGCTTTTGTACTTCTATGAAATGGACCAACCCAATTTTATCTCCCGAATTGAGATTTGTTTGCAGCATTGGAATACCTTCCTATTCTTATGGTTTAGACTCTTGAGGTTTTGTAAATGTGAAGTCATATGTTACATATGTTTCATTTCCAGACTCTAGATATATTGGAAAGTGCTTTGTACCTGTTAGAATATACAATGAGTAGTAATAAGTGTCATGGCATGTATTAGTTACAACAGATTTTTTTATCACACATCTTAAAATACTTGAATATTTAGTCTCTGATGTTCAAATTGTAAGTGGCCATAGGTAAAAAAACTATTATCTTGATCTCTACCTTTGTTGATCTCATAACAATGATCTTGATTTACAAGTTGCCATGTGTATGTCTCAGTTGAAGTGGGCATCATTTAGAGACCAATGGATTTTTTTAAAGATTTTTTTTTTCATTTGTAGCAAGGGAAAGTACGAAGACCTTGTGTAATTTTTTACAATGGGAGTGGAATCGAACTCAGATAAAAGTAGAGGGAATCCTGCCTCTACATATCAAAACCAAAATTCCATGTCTTTTCCTTCTGATACCAGTGAGATTTTTGAGGCATCATGGTAGTCAATTGTGGGTCCCACAACTACACAGTCTATAACATAAACAATGAGAAGGTGCAACAAATTATGTGAATAAGTATTCATTTTCTCCAACAAGGCACAAAATATTAGTAAATGGTAAGCTTGATTCCAATGTTTTGTTGAAGTCTTATCAAGGAGTACCTTCTCAACAATATGGTCATGGTTCAATAACATCTATGATATCAAGCTAAGTATTTTTGTAGATTTTTCATGGTTCAATTGTCCCATATATGAGTCAAACTTTGAATATATTTGTACATGTTCTTAATATTGAAACATTAGTTATTGTACCTGAAATACATGATACTCCAACTGAGGAACCTAGCTCAAAACTTCAAGAAAAGATAACTTTTATGATCAATAACATTTCAACAACCAACTTGGAGGCTAAATCCTAAGAGTTTTTAGAGGTTTTGGAAGAGCCATATTATCCATGGTTTTCTTAGTATATGGTGATGAAAAGGGATCGAATAAAACCAATTTACATTATTTGTACTTGAATTTCTTAGACAGGATTAATTCAAAAGCATTGCACAAAGAAATCATCAAAGTTATCTATGAGAATTGCAAATTTCTCTTGAGGTTAGAGTTTGTTAAATTTAGTTGAAAAGAACAATCTCTACTAAAAAATCTTGGGAGATGTCTTGGGAAACTTACCATTGGTAGAAATGAAGCATTAAGAGACCAAGAAATTGATCCAATTTTTTTATCATTGAGAATTATGAAAATGGATTGATGGTTGTTGTAATTCCAACTTCAAAGATTTTAGAACCTTGGGAATGAAGTCTTTATTATCAACCTCCCAATCCTTGGATAATGGGCATCCTTAGTTTACTACTTGAGATCCATGCATTACCAAATTTGAAGATGAAACTTATATTTGATATTGAGGTACTATTTAAAAATATGGGTGTATATACAAAATATGTGAAGCCTACTCAACTTCTAAAGGGTCATTCTAGAGGTTGAAGGAAATCTTGATTATTTCAATAAATATTTAGGAACTACTCAACATAAAGTTGTAATTGAGCATACCACCAGAATGATAACTCTAATTAGACAAGTGGAACTATAGCCTAAAGTGTCTACTTCTCATGCTAGTACTCCTCATCCACCTATATTAAATTTGTTTTCTGGTGCTCTACATCTTTTATCAAGTAAAATAGGAGAGGAAGAAAAGGTTAACACATTGGATATATCTTAGTGTGCACTTGCTAGTATGGGATTGACACATTCCATTCCATCTCAATATCCTTTCTAAGTGATATTTCCATGGAATTCCCTAACATTGGTTCATATGTTGTTAATCCAAAGCTTACTAGTCTTGGTAAACAATTACCATTCCAATGAATTGTTCATATGGGCATGGAAAAAACCATTCAAGATATCATATCTCCTGTTGTATAATGTAGTGTCACCATTGAAAGCATGACAACTCATGAAATTGTAACAAAGGAATATGCTTTCATTCACCTCAATTTCATGGTTTGCGGATTATTTTAGAGCTATATCACCTTGATTTTATGGAGTAGCTGGTTGCAGGGGAATACTTCATCCCTATATAAAGAGACTTCTTTCCATTTATACATTTCCCTGGTAATATAAATATCTAATGTAGGTTCCCATCCAAAATGTGGTATATGTGCTAAGTGCTAGTTTGTGAAGCTGTGGAATTCAAATTTCAAAGTCAATACTCAACGATATGCCCTAATACTTCCAAAACCTTGTACACTTTGCATATATTTGTGAATTATATGATTGATGTTTTAATTAATAACTACTAGATCTCACTCTCAGTTGTGCACATTTATTGCAAATATAGGTTTGTGGTATCTAGGTTCCTGCATCGGAATTAATGTCTTAAGGATAAATTTCATTCTAGGAATAGTAGGTTGTGGAATATTGTCTCTTCTTGTAGGTTGAAAATCTCTGTAACTCTTTACTTGAATAGGTTCCTCAATGTGAGTGGTGTAGAATGGATGAAATATCTAGGTTAACTTGAGAGTTTGGAAGATTTGGCTATTAATAACTATAGGACATTTGGAGAAGGTGATCTAGCAAATTTGGGGTATGGTTGGAGGAAACTGAAAATTATTTAATTGAGGTTGATCTGAATTACAAGTAAATGAAATTATATGGAACTTTAGTAGTTGAAAGATGGCACAAACAATGGGTATCATGGTCTAGAGGATTTGAGACTTGTTAATTTCCTCATCAACCCATGTAGAGGACTTTCTTGTGTGATTAGGAAATGTCAATATTTTCAAAATATTCATCTTGATGTGTGCTGGGGTAAGATATCCTATGAATCAAATTAAATTCACATTTTGATATTTAGGTCCCATTTTTTTCACATTTTCTTGATAAGGAAGTTTGAAAAAAAAATCATTACACAGATTCTGCTAATAATGCACTTGTTATGGAGAGTTTCATGTAACTAAGAAATATGTATGTTTATTGATGCTTGTTTCACATGGAAAAAATGGCTTTCTATACAATTCGTGATCATTTATTTCTTTATTACTTTTTTGCAACTCAATTTTGAGAGTTAGTATGTAGTAGAATCCAAGTGAAAGAAATTGCATGTGCTACCCTTAATGGGATTAAAATAGGTGATAGGACTTTGAATGTGCATAATGATATTACCAGGTATAGATATACACGATGGCATAATATACCTTAATCTACATATCTTATTTTTCATGCTTAATTATGGCAATCTATCTGAAAATATCTCTTTTTCTAAGGCCTAATCTATGCCCAACAATTATTAAAAAATTATGAGTCCATTTATTTTTTCATAAGACACTAAAAATATAAGGGATAAAAGAGATCTCTCTTCCTTAGAAAGGGGTC
The DNA here is from genome assembly GCA_010110895.2 of Picea sitchensis. Classification (NCBI taxonomy): domain Eukaryota; kingdom Viridiplantae; phylum Streptophyta; class Pinopsida; order Pinales; family Pinaceae; genus Picea; species Picea sitchensis. The sequence goes on along the minus strand of SNQJ01S0022940.1, from coordinate 103,044 downwards.
CTTTTTTAGTACAAATGGATGATTGGAGAGGAAGTCAAGCATGGAATGTGACCTATCAATATTATTATACTTTTGGTGTTATTGATAGATAGAATTATGTGCTCTCCTATTTATGAACATCATATGATGAACTTGTTTGAAGGTTCCTTTCATAATCGATGAATCAGTAATAAATAATCCATAATAAAAGTGGTAGAGAAAATATTAATATATCTGGAGCTTGATAGAAGTTGTGGCCAGAATCAACACATATGAACTTTGTGGTGAAATATCATCAAAACTAATAGAGGGATATGCAATACTCCACATTGATAACCTTGACAAAAATAACCCCTAATGCTTGCAACATTGTCTAGAGGATGGAAAAATTATGTTTCTTTTTCCAAATATGTAAAATGAGTATATTACAATTTAATGAACACATTTTCCTATTATTATATATAGTTTTATAATTTGTCAAAAAATTCATCAAGTATTTACAAGGTTTTAAAACTTAGTGAAAGATTTGCCAAGGTTCAACAGTTTATAATTCACTGAAATATTCGTCAAGATTTTACAAGATTATATATTTGACTAAAATATTCGCCAAAAAATTATATATACATATTATATAATTGATAAAACAACCTTCAATTTTTCCTATGTATCATGGGGATTCACCCATTTATTATACATATAAATTTACGGGGGTTTCTTAAAATCACCCCTAATCCCTTATAGGATGTTCTTCTGTGTTCCAGTTGGAAACAAAACCATTTGTTGGACATATGGGCTGACCTGGGTTCTACCTTAGTTCTCCAACAAAACCCTATTCAACATCGACCCTCCTAGTAAACCAGAAGGCTATACCATGTAGAAAGTACATAGTGTAGCCTCACCTGAGATGGCTTATGGGTGACTGCAGGACACAAATTTATGCAATCATGGATGAGATTGTGGATGTTATATTTCTTCTATTTCTACTATAACATGCATTCTACCATAAAATTCACCAAATCTACTATTTTATGCAATCAATAACATTCATTTTACATGATTATTCTAGTGTGTGTTGTAAATAAACTATAAAAAGTACATTCCTCTATCCATTAATTGATCATTAAGGAAATAAAATCAACACAACACACATAGAGACACCATTTCTTACATGGTTCACCCCCCGTAGGCTACGCCCACAAATATCTTATTCTTATTATTATTCTTCATAAAAAAATGTCCTACACTACATGCATTACATCATGGATTTAGTATTGGTGAGGCTGATAAATTCCTGACAAAGATCTATATCTTGCAACCTGACCCTCAATTACATCTCAACACTGACTCCATATAAGATCTATAGCTCTCTCAAAAAAAAATACTCCAACTTAGAACTCAAAAGGTGCTCAAAGTACTTCCCTCATTTAAAAGTGATACTTGAAAATATATTAGATATCCCTCCCTTATTTTCCTCCTACAACCTTTATTTATACTATAAAAGTGGGTAAAAACCCTTACATCATGACTAAAAACCATAATTCTAAGTGGACTCAATTTGCCCACTTTCTAACTGCCTTCCGCATGGTTGGTCTTCGATCCTTTCATTGATCTTCCTTAATTCTTGACGCGTTGCTTCCTTTTCCCTTTGTCACACTACTTTTACTTCTTTCCTAGCACACATTGCTTCCTTGGTCCCTTATGCCTCGTTTACTATGTTGAACCCCCAAAATTTCCTTCTCCAACGGCATGATTGTTATCCTAGAATGAAGGCATGGTCACTGGAAATGAGAGACAATGGATGCGAGAGGAATGCAGTTGAAAGGTTTCTTGGAATGGATACTAGGATCATATGTTATGAGGATCATGTTGGTAGCAACAAGTATATTTTTTCCAGATGATGACGAGAGGATTTTCAGTAGACATGAATTTAAGAGAAATAAATAAGAACATAGATGCAAAAAAATTACAGTAGTGGAAGATAGAGGCACATGAAGAAAGACATTTGTAGATGCCGATGGAAGTGGATGTGCTTGGATGAAAACAAGATGCAATAGAAATATATTTTTGTAGGAAGATGAATTGCAAAGATTGCAGGAAATTGTAGGATTATAGAGGTTGCATTAGATGAAGATGTCCAAGAAAATTTTCGCGTAGAAGATGATGTCGTGAAGATGAAGCATGAAAGAAGTTATTGAGTTGAATATGGATAAGATATGGTCCGAAAGAGGGGGAACATGATGAATATTTTATTGACAGATAAAGGAGAATATTTCAAATCTCGTGAGGAAAAATACATGCCGCAGAAGAATGTTAGAAGACTGAAGGATGTTGAGGACCAAGCGTGAAGGTGTTGCATGGAAAAGAAGAATCTTGAAAGTTGTATTTGGTAATTTTAAAATATTATGTATACATTGACATAATTATTGACTGAAGCAGTCTACATATGGTTGTGGATTGAGTCAAGAGAGGTGTAACATGGGAGCATGTGACTCCATGTTGTGTAGCTTCAATAATGAATGGTTGGCTACACCGAAGGAACTTTGTACACTGCATGAAAAAGGGTCGTGGGAAGTCCTAGATTAGATGTGACTCAGATCAAGTAGTGCAGGTGATGTGGATTGAGTCAAGGGAGGTGTAACATGGGAGCATGTGACTCCATGTTGTGTAGCTTTGAGAATGAGTGGTTGGTTTCCCCGAAGGAACTTTCTACACTGCATGAAAAAGGGAAGTGGAATTTTTTGGATTGGATGTTACTTTGATACCATTGTGCAGGTGATGCATGATTCAAAAACACTTTAATGGTGATTGTGGTAATGAAGAAAGAGAGATAGAAAAAGTTACAACACCATAAGTTGAGTTGTTGCAAAAAGTTGAGTTGCAACAAGAATAAGATGAAAAGTTCTAGATATCCATGATGAGAATATGGTTGTGTTGTTGTAGATTGTTGTGTAGTGAAGGGAAACAATGAATTGAAAGAAAGAATGTCAAATCGAGGAATATATTTTTCATATTGAAGTGTAAAGCAGATGATGAATCTGGAGTTGAGAGTGGAACATTGATGAAGTTGCATTAGATAGTTGTAGATTCGGTGATTTACATCATAAGAATGAGGACATTCTTTCTTGAAACCTAGGGAGTTTGATGCAGCAACATCTTGGTCATCCTAGGGATGACACGTCGAAGGAATTTATGGGGATGTGACAGAGTTGTTACAACAATGATTACTTGTTGCAGATTGTGAATGGATTCACTACATGGAGTGACAACATAACTACATATCATAATAATGTTGTAGAGTTGCAAGAATGGGGAAGATAGGAGTGATGCTATAGAATGGAAAAATATGTGTACAATTATGTTGTAGAGAAAAAGTTGTTACGAAAGAAGTTGTAGATTTGTTAAAGGAGGAGCATATCATTGGGATGAAGCTGAAAGGATGAGTAGGGGGAGATGAAGATTCATTGTGGAAAGGACAAGCAAGAAGTTGGAATGTGAAAGAGTTCAAGAGTGCCAGGGAAACTAAAGTGAATAGTTTCTGGATGAATAAAACACAACCAACAAATATTGGAAAGAGGATCTTCCAAAGAATAAGAGGAGAGATCACACAATGTAGGAGAGAGAGAAGTTGTTGAGGTTTCTATGGCCTCTTTCCTAGAAACCCAATAAATATTGTAATCTCAGATCTGGCCATTGAGCCATTGTGTTGTATCTTGTATGATGAATAAAATAGTTGATGATTTACATATATAAACTTTATGTGTGCACAAGTGAAGGGAATCCTATATTATGTATTTGTTGTGTTCTTGATATTATTTTTGTGCAATTTAATGTCATTGCTTGAATGAGTAAATCCCATAGAAAATAGTACTATATGATATGGCTATGTAAGTGGCACGAATTTATGGAAGTCCATGCTAGAATTGTGGTCTTCCATGGGGAGGATGAGTGCTCTAGTTCTATGAGTGTCAAGGGTTTTGTATGAACACAAAAGATGTGAACATAATTTGTTGTCTAGATTGTGGGTTACATTTTGTAGTGAAATATTTACCACACCAGAGGTGTGCAAGAACATGAGACGAATTACTGCCAGTGATGTGTCGCAGCAGTAGTTGCAAGACTATTGCAACAATATATGTATTTCATGATAGGGCAAGTTGCAACATGGGTGCGCTGCAGTGAGGACATGTATTCAGATATGGGTTGCAACATGGGGCTATAATAGGAGAGGTATTACAACATCAAGATGTAACAGGATGGGTGTTTTAGCATGAGGATGGTTGAGTTGCATCAAAATATTTGTCACAATAGAAGGCAAGTTACAACATAAGTTGAGCTATATCAGAAGGTGAGCTGCAACAAAATGCAATTTACAATAGAAGACGAGTTGTAGAAGGTGAATATGCAACATACTGGTGATTTTGTAACATTTGTTACGGTACTACAGGGAAGCAAACGTGGATACATGGGATAAAAGGTACAACCCTATGGGTTGTAGCATGATCAAGTGAAAAGAAGGAAAATGTAGCAATGAGGAATAAGCGTTATGGAAAATGTGATTCCTATTATGCATAAATGAAGAAATGTTCCACTGCGAACGTACTCTAATGTCAAAGGGCGAAAGCCCGCTGCATCACTTACCTTAAAACATTTCAATGGTGTGATTCCCATTATGTAATTCCCTTTGTGGTCAACATGGAGTTGATATATATATATATGAAGAGCCAATGTAGATCCATATTAACTTAGGATCTATCAGGTGTCTAGAGGGATCAAATTCCTGGAGTTGCAAACCTTTTTTAATTTCAAAACTTGAGGAAAGGTTTTCACCTTGACAGATTTGATCCCTCTCCACCCATGATAGATGTAGAGTTAAAGTGGATCTCGATTAAATATTTCAATGGAATACTCCTCAGTATGAGGGATATGTGTATTTCCTTCATTTCTCAACATGGAGTTGACACATGGTGCAAGTACACACACACACACACACACACACACACACACACACACACACACACACACACACAATCAACATGGTTTCAAACCTCTTGAAATTGCAAAATTTGAGGAAAGGTTTGCACCTCATAGATTTGATCCCTCTCGATGCATGATAGATCTGAAGTTAACATNACACACACACACACACACACACACACACACACACACACACAATCAACATGGTTTCAAACCTCTTGAAATTGCAAAATTTGAGGAAAGGTTTGCACCTCATAGATTTGATCCCTCTCGATGCATGATAGATCTGAAGTTAACATGGATCTACACTCGCTACAATTTAGTCTAAGATGGATGTCAATAATAAATTTTTCATCCAATTACTTTTCACGTTATTTTTTTATGAATAGATTAAAAAACAAATTTATTGATTATGTGGTTTTTCATCATGCAAGGTTATTTTAATTTAGTAGAATTTATTTGCAATCCTCTTTAGCAATGTGATATAATTATATTGTTTTATCATTGAATAATTATTTCAAGGATTTTTTAGTATGATGTTAATGTTGATAATAATAGTTTTTTTTGTGAATAAAAAGCGAAATTTCCTATTATAAAACTTTTGCAATACATAAATCCACATGGCTATAGTCTGCCACTTGCTTCGCCAAATTAGTAGAAAATGGAACAGGTGGCATATTGTGATGTCATTGTCAAAAATGGAAATCTACCATTTGCCCTGCCAAATGGAAACCACGGAAGGTGGAAAATTCGATTTTGTGCAGCACTGTGCTAGGAAACCAAGATAGGCAAAAGACATAGACTAGAAATTAAAGATATAACTATACAACTTATCTATAATATTGCAAGGAGCAGCTCTTAGAATTCTCATGATAGCCAAAGAAAGTAGATTACCCATTTGCAACTGAGGTAGTCAGGTCACCATTGAGGGGGTCGTTCCTGGGATGGAGCACGAATGGCTTTGTGTAAGTCAAACAACTCTGGGCTAATGGTGCATTTGAGTAGGCCTCATACAACATGTTATTTCTTTGATGCATGAGGGTGTATCAGTGAATTTGATCAACCATATGGATTCTGAGCTAAAAAAACGAGCGTTAATTTCTCTGAATGGAAGAAGGGTTGTGGTTCCTGACTGAAATTTTGTGATTTTCGAGAGTGGTGGTGGCCCTCCACCTCCATACCAAAGACTATCATTTCCTTGCCTGAGTCCTCCTGAGTCGCTTCCCTAGCCTCCACTACCCCGAGCTCCTCTGCTACCCCTAGCTCCTCCACTGCCTTCGCCTCACCCAAGTTCTTGATTTGAATGGTCTCCTTGGGGTCTAGGTGGAGGAATTTCTCTAGAAATTCCTCCTCAATTATGCATGTATTCTCTTCCCTAGCCTCCTGTGTTTGCTGGATTGAGGTTGAAGCACTTGTGCTTGTTGGGATCTGGTTGGGGGGCTGGCAATTGTCTGGTATAGTCAAGAGGAGGGATTCCAGAGGGAACTAGATAGGTTTCTCTAGAATATCCTCCTCCACGTATGCCATCGACGACATTCTGGGCTTCTCCCTTTGTTGAGTTTGGGCTATGGACAAGGCTCACTCCATTCATTGCACCCTCAGCTGTCTAGAAGCAAAAATGTACCAGGCAAGGTCGTGGCGTGACCTGCCTCTTTCCCTTGGCATGGTGGGGTGAGAGAGGGTGCAAATTAGCAAGGTAAGAGTGATGGGATCCAACTGGTTCTTGCACCAATGCTCAGAGCATCTGGGATGGTGGAACACAGAGGTAAAATGGCTCCACCCTCTGTTGTGCGGGAGGATAACATTGAGGCTAGAAATGATCATTGTACTGAGCTTCCCCCATCCATTACACCTCGTGACAACCATTTTAATCACACGAGGGAACTTTCCTCTACTGCTCGACGGGAAGTAATAGCTTCCTTCCATTTAATGGTGAAGGAAAGTGTGTCAACCTACCATATAAATGGTGTGGGCCTAGGGCAGGCTACGTGGCCTCCCTACATTACATGGCACCCAATCCAGGAGATGTTGATAATGATAGTTAATCATGTATTGAAATACAATTTGGTTTATCTAACCTTTAGAAAGGTAAGTAATTAATTTGTTTTCTTTAAAATTTAATTTTTGTACTAGAAAATATTTAAGAGAAGCATTCGTGAAGAACCATATTTTTTATGTGCTAAAAGGTTAGGAAGTTCCATACTGTAATGAAATTTTTATTTAATATACGTGTACATAAGACATAATTTCTACCCACAATGTTTTAGGAATTTCCCAATTCCCTATTTCAGTAATTCTCTCTAAAGATAGTGAGAGTTTGTTCTTATTTTAACAATCTTCATTTTCTTCATGACTCTAATAAAAAATAGAGATACTTTTCATATTTTATATTAGGGTTGATCACCTCCTTCTAATATGTTAAAAAAAAATTATCCTCTAATTCTTATCCCACCACAATTTTTCTTAAATTCTCAATAGTGACCTCTTCATTTATCCCCCAATAATCTAGACATGACAAGTATCACATTTATGTCCACCTCAATTGAGCCCTAGTTTCTTTTGACTAGTGTGAGTCACTTCACTTGAGTCCTAGCTGGTATTGACAAGAGTTTTGAGCGATATTAAGAGGTGCATTGTATTTCATGTTATTTATATTGTTCTTGTTCATTAGGTACCTAGTAATAGAATTCCTCTCAATGGAATAAATTTTATAACATCATTTGTTACTTCATATCCATTAATTCCATATTGTCCTGATTCATATACCCTTTCCATACTTGCTGACTCAATCCCCCTTTATTCGTCATCAAAAATCACTAAAAAAACTCAATTTTGGAGATCAATTTTGGAGATCTACGTGCCCTATCCTACGTACACATTTATTTGGCTAAAAAAATACAATTTTGCTAGATTTTGGGCAGGGTTTATGGGTGCCTCTGGTTCCCAACCCCCTATTGCCAATGGATAACTACTCTAACCACCTGATTCGAGTATAAAATGGATCCAAGTGGTAGAAGAGAGATCATCATGCCATTTTTCACTATTACATTGGCCATATATTTCCTTTTTTTCAAGCCCCTTTTCCCTTACTTTTGATTTATCCCTTCAAAACTACAAATTTGATCATATATTGCCTTGTTTGGAAGCCCCTTTTCCCTTCCTTTCGATTCATCCCTTCATTCCTGGAAACCTTTGTTTCAGGAATCATTGCTTCTCTTATCTTGTCAGAGATAGTTCATTCCTCTTTTTTGAAGCTTCTTGAGCATATGAGTCAAGGGTAGTGTTGATCATCATTGGCCTAGGAGGAGGGACCTAAAGTCCAGTTCTCAAATAGTTTCGTAGAAATTAGAATTGGTCATGACCCTTGATTCTAATATTTATTAACAAAATAACTTGTATATCGCCATATCTCTTGTTTCAGTCTATGCTTATTTCATTTCTGAAATTTATTAACTAAAAAACCGATGGATTTATTTTCAATGATCTTATGTGAGAATTAGTTATCTTGTAACTACCCCATTCAAGTTATCTTCTTCGTCGTGTGTATGAAGTTGAAGGATTTCTCAAAAAGGAATGTTGGAGTGAAAGGTTTCAATTAAGGCATCCTTGCAAACGTTTGGAATCAGATATGTCTCCCATTTTCTGACTAAAATTTAGTTATAAGACTGTTTGATTGTTATCGTGGGATTGAGTGCCGTTTTTTTTTCAATCCTCTGTTGCAGTTGTAACCGAAAACCATAGGAGAAATTTCTTCATCAACAAGAAAGAGTGACATTTATGATGGGGATACGACCGAATGTAGCCTTTAATTTGAGATTATAAATTATAAAACATTTTTTAATTTATTCTATATTTTTCCACTAATCTTTGAAGATCAAACATGAAACTTT